>APFE030004471.1:112291-151600 GCA_000404065.3 Pinus taeda
TTATTGATAAAATCGCCTTCCATTTTTCCTATATACCATGAAGATTCACCCATTTATTATACTTATAAATTTAGGGGGCGTTCTTAAAATTTTCCCTGATCATAGCTGCTTGGTAGATCAAAGAAGTTGATCTTTCCTTTTTTGTTTTTGTAAGTTATCTTCTTCTTTGTTGATTCTTTTTTCTTCTCAGGATAGTGATTTGTTGTGTGTCTTTTTTTATTGCAGTTGTAGCAGATTATTTCCTTACCTTTTGAGAACATTTCAGTGTGTTTGTAATGTATTTTCTTAAAATGCTTCTTCTGTGTGCTTTTGGGAGGATGGGAATTATTCTTTTTATGCCTTCTCCTGCGCCCCTCAGAATTTCCAACTTTCCCAAGATGCCATTGTTTGCAAAGTTGCTGGTATCCATGTGGCTTCTTTGGGTTAGTAGCTGCATAGGAAATTTTCATCTGAGAGCAGAGCTCAACTATGATAGCTTTGATTGCTTGTCTCATCACTCCAAACTTGTAGTCCCCAACCTTTCCTGGAAGTTTATTTACAATTGTCGAGGAGACCCATTGTGGAAGAGAAGCTACAAAAATCTCTTTCCATTTAGGGTAAAGAATTAAATCTGGAGACAAAGTATGCAACCTATGGAGAAACTCATTAAAATACTCATCAAAATGTTGCATATTATGCAACTTCATGGCTAGCAGAGTGATGGTAGTGATTTCATTGGTTATTTGGGGAAAACCAATGAAATTGACAGTGATACCATACAAAAGTCGTCCTATCATGTTGTTGACAGGAAGGTGAGTAACAAGGTCCATGTGAGTAGTGCCATCTTTGTTTAGGACTACAGCCTGTTCCCAAGAAGGAAGAAGGTTTGGTTCTTTTAATGTTTCAGCTTTCAACCAGGCATCAAGAGTGCCTTCAAACCCTCCAATGATCCTTCTTGTAGCATTTGCTGGACCAATGTCATCAGAAAGATAAGTTTTGTAACAAACCAACATTGAGTGCAGAACTGACATGACTTCTGCTTCTGTACAGTTATCAATATTCCATGAGTAAGTGGAATTTGCAGACCAATCTTTATGATATTCAGACTTCATTAACTCACGACGGTCTAGTGCTGGATTCCAAGTAGCGTACCACTTGGATCTGGAAGAAGTAGCATTAATTTGATTTTCAAGATTTTTATCAGAATCATTAATGCCAAACTGTTCCTTGCCTTGTGCAGAAAAATTACTTATACAAGCTTCAAGATCTTCAAGTTCTGGAGTTAATTCAATCTTATGAAGACTTGTATCTGCATCATCCTTTTCTTCTAAAGATTGGCCAAAGAAAAATTTAGAAACATTTCCTTTGAATTCTGTGGTATCCTCTTCTGTAGGAGATTTCTCTGGTGTTTTTGATGATGGACCAAAGAAACTAGGATTAGCAAAGAGAGAATAGGGATGTGTAGAAGCAGGAGGTGGAAAGTTTATTACACTGGGAGCTTTAATCAGGCTTTCCACTGATGGTGTTATCGAGTATGGAACTGGAGGCTTTGGTATTGAAAATAATATGGCTGATTTGTAAGCCTCTGCACTAGGCTTTTTCTTCAGTGACTCTATCCCCATGGAGACAGTCCATACTTTCTTTTGATGATGTCAAGGCTAGTGTTTACCTTAACAAGTTCTTTTCCATGAGCAACTGTTGCCTCATGGATCTTTTTGTCTGTTTGTATAGATAATTTATCTAGACTTTGAGTAATAGTCTGATCATTCTAAGCGAGAGTTTTGACACTATCATTCAAACAGGCAGTATTATAATCTTGTTTTTGTAGAATTCTGCCAAGCATTACTTTCATTTCTGAACAGGCAGTTTCTACTGAATCAAATTTATTTCTAAGAAATTTTTCTAGACTGGATAGTGCAAGATTAGTCCAGTTTGTGGCTGCTACAGACTCTTTAGCAGAAAGAGATGGGTCATCAAGATGGGAAGCAAGAAGTTTGTACATTTTCCCATCTTGTTTTCGAATAACAAAATTTTTCCAAGGTGGAAACTCCGTTTCTGTTTCCAATACAAAACCATCAAGGAGTTCTCATTTGTGCTTCCTAGGAGTTCCTGATCGGATCATATTTACATGGAACTGAGAGCACAATGTTCTAACCAATTCTTCACCTTTAAAACTTACGACTATCAATGATTTTGGAACATTAGGTTTAGATAGCATGTTTTGAATCTTTGGATGGAAGGTTGGGGCTTGCAGAGGTGGAGGTATGACAACTCGGTTCTTCTCCAACTTTTCTTCTATAAATGTTTTTGGTTCTTTGATCCTTTTTTGTTAGGCTTCATTTCTAAATTGTTTGATCAAAGATTCTTCTATTTGGCTTACAGAAGGATAATACCATTCATAGAATGATATCCATTGATTTTGTGCTTGCATCCAGACTTTCCATGCAACATTGTTTTGTTCATTAAAATTTTTTCTATCCTTCTTTTCCAAGAGAAGGATTTCCTGCATGTATAGATGCTCTTTTTCATGTGTGTAGATGTCCCAATTGAACAACTTCTTTTTCCATACATCCTATGGATTATACGGACCTATCCCTTTAAATATCTTCAAGAATTCAATGATTTCTTCATCAGAGGGAATTTCAACAGACTTAGGGATTTTGTCGATTGGATTTCTTCTGTAATCAGGAATGATAGAAGGATTGAAAAAACCAAGGCCACCAGATGAGGTCGAAGTGACTGAGTCAACAAGAAGTTTTCCATGTACATTAAAGAAACAAACTTGTTTGTAACTTTCATCAGAAGAGTCATCAGAAAACGGTACAAACTTTATCATCTTTACACGGTGATTGTTGGATGATTCTCCATGTGGTGTAGGAGGATCTAATGAAAGCTGGCAGAAAGTTTTGGAGCAGTGTGGGTAGTCACAGACAGAACTAAATACAAGATTTGAACTTGGCTGTGTGAATAGTTTGTTGAGTGACTCAAAAACTGTTGGATCAATTACAATTTGTTGCGGCGGCTGCAACTGTACAGGATGTAATTGATTGGTTGGAATTGGAGTAGGAATTGTGGTGACAGAGGGTCCACCATGCTGAGCTAACTGATCTCTGGGAAAGCGAGTAATGACTTGGCCATCAACTTCAGTGATGATAGACTGAGCTGCAGCAATTGGTCTACGAATAGGTTTTGACCAGTTGGTTACCCAATCATTAGGAGGACAAAGGTCTCACCGGGAAACAGAGACTGGGGCAACTGGGTTGTAGGTAGAGTCATATTGAACCAAGGTAACTATTCCAGAGTCTTTATCAGGAGAATGTAAAACAACTGGAATGGTAGTGTTGTAGAAATGGACACAAGTAATATAAAAAATTGTTAAATTTTTGGCTTTCAACTGGAAATCTTCATAGCCTTTAGTCTATAAACCTAATGTAAGACATTTTAGGATATGTGGGTCATCAAGAGCAACAAAAAAATCAGGATATACATCATACTGAACCAGACCATCAGACAGATTGGTCTCGATCCACCAATGAGTGCTTTTGTAAAAACTGTCCATCGATTGTCTAATAAGGTAGAAAATACAAATGCTTGCTGGCCTTTTTTGTGGAGAGCATTGAGGCCTACTCTCACCATCCCTAGATGGAAATACTAGTAGCCAGCTTTGAGAGCGGCTTCGATATGGTGAGGCTCAAGGAGTGGGATTGTCATCATGACATTAAGATTTGACTCGGTTTTGACAGATTTTTCTTTAATCTTTATTTGACTGAGCGCTTTCAAATGAAACGGAGAGAGTCCTCGATAAACATCAGAGGGTGAAACAGGAGGTAAGTTCCAATTGATAGTGGGGTTTGGTTCTTCTTTATCTATACAAGCAGAATTTCTAGAGGGTTCTTCCTAATGACATAAAGTATCTAAACCAGACCTCAATTCTTCTTCAGTTTGTAAAGAATCAAAATGTTTTGAACTGAACTTTACCATAGAGCTAGAGCTATTGGATGCATCCATATTTATATAGGAGATGATATGAGATAAATACCCGTTCTGATCTTGCAGAATGAAATCAAGAAGTATTGCAGCTTCCTTTTGCTGGATAAATTGTGGCTTCCTCAATTTGAGTTATAGTCGAACGTCTTCAACACCCTTCAAACGCCACCATGGCAACACAGGCTACAAACGCTATTTACGACTTCAATCAAACTCATGATCCACTCAGACAATATATCACAAGCAAAATCTACTCAGACAATAACTTGGCTCTGATACCATTAACGGGATCTTTCAACATATATCAATAGATGATGCGGAATATTACAATCATAAGAGAAATGGAATATGTGGATGATGCAAGAAGCTGGATTTTATTAATATCTCAGAAAGTATATCATTTTACAGAGGAAGACTTCATTGGAGTCATTAGAGTCTGAGTCTTTGAGTGTAAGGATCGAGTATCTCTCCTACTCTGCATCTGTGGGTGTTCAGTCTGATCTGCTTGCATCACGAGAATAACTCAAGTCCTTAAGAGATTTGAGAAGCCTATGCATCAGTGCTTGACGCCGGTGTGAACCTAAAGTGGCTGACTCTTATAGAACAAAGTCTGTTTTCTGGTCTCAGTCTACTTGTATGCTAGGTAGCCTACATATCTCATATGCTACGACTATGACATATCTTTTAAATGCTGCAGCAGTCAATCTGAGAAGGAATACTATTTAGAAGTTTGTCTCTGTAAAATGATATAATTTCTGAGATATTAATAAAATCTAGCTTCTTACATCATCCACATATTCCATTTCTCTTATGATTTTAATATTCTGCATCGTCTATTGATATCTGTTGAAAGATCCTATTAATGGTATCAGAGCCAAGTTATTGTTTGAGTGGATTTTGCTTGTGATATATTGTCTGAGTAGATCGTGAGTTTGTTTGAAGTCATGAGTAGCGTTTGTAGCCCATGTTGTTGTGGTGGCATTTGAAGGGTGTTGAAGACATTTGACTAGAACTCAAATTGAGGAAGCCGCAATTTATCTAGCAAAAGAAAGCTGCAATACTTCTTAATTTCATTCTACAAGATCAGAATGGGTATTTATCTCATATCATCTCCTATATAAATATGGATACATCCAATAGCTCTAGCACTACGGGAAAGTTTTGTTCAAAACATTTTGATTCTTTACAAACTGAAGAAGAATTGAGGTTTGGTTTAGATACTTTATGTCGTTCTGAAGAACCCTTTGGAAATTATGCTTGTATATATAAAGAAGAACCAAACCCCACTATCAATTAGAAATTACCTCCTATTTCACCCTCTGATGTTTTATCAAGGATCGTTTGTCACCACAATTCCTACTTCAATTCCAAGCAATCAATTACATCCTGTACAGTTGCAGCCGCTGGAAAAGATTGTAATTGATCCAGCAGTTTTTGAGTCACTCAAGAAAATATTCACACAGCCAAGCTAAAATCCTGAATTTCGTTCTGTTTGTGACCACCCACACTACTCCAAAACTTTCTGTCACTTTTCGTCAAATCCTCCTACACCACATGGAGAATCATCCAGCAATCACGGTGTAAATATGATAAAGTTTGTACCATCTTCTCATGACTCTTCTAATGAAAGTTACAAACAAGTTTCTTTCTTTAATGTACATGAAAAACTTCTTGTTTTATCAGTCACTTTGACCTCATCCCATGGCCTTGGTTTTGTCAATCCTTCTGTCATTCCTAATTACAGAAGAAATCCAATAGACAAAATCCCTAAGTCTGTCGAAATTCCCTCTGATGAAGAAATAATTGAATTCTTGAAGATATTTAAGGGGATAGGTCCATATAATCCAGAGGATGTATGGAAAAAGAAGATTTTCAATTGGGACATCTACACACATGAAAAAGAGCATCTATACATGCAGGAAATCCTTCTCTTGGAAAAGAAGGATAGAAAAAAATTCAATGAACAAAACAATGCTGCATGGAAAGTCTGGATGCAAGCACAAAATCAATGGATATCATTCTATGAATGGTATTATCATTCTGCAAGCTAGATAGAATAATATTTGATCAAACAATTCATAAATGAAGCCAGACAAAAAAGGATCAAAGAACCAAAAAAATTTATAGAAGAAAAGTTGGAGAAGAACCGAGTTGTCATACCTCCACCTTTGCAAGCCCCAGTCTTCCATCCAAAGATTCAAAACATGCTATCTAAACCTAATGTTCCAAAATCATTGATAGTTGTAAGAGTTAAAGGTGAAGAATTGGTTAGAACAGTGTGCTCTCAGTTCCATGTAAATATGATCAGATCAGGAACTCCTAGCAAGCACAAATGGGAACTCCTTGATGGTTCTGTATTGGAAACAGAAATGGAGTTTCCACCTTGGAAAAATTTTGTTATTCGGCAACAAGATGGGAAAATGTACAAACTTCTTCCTTCCCATCCTGATGACCCATCTCTTTCTGCTAAAGAGTCTGTAGCAGCCACCAACTGGACTAATCTTGTACTATCCAGTTTGGAAAAATTTCTTAGAAATAAATTTGATTTAGTAGAAACTGCCTGTCCAGAAATGAAAGTAATGCTTGGCAGAATTCTACAAAAACAAGATTATAATACTGTCTGTTTGAATGATTGTGTCAAAACTCTCGCTGAGAATGATCAAACTATTGCTCAAAGTCTAGATAAATTATCTATACAAATAGACAAAAAGATCCATGAGGCAGCAGTTGCTCATGGAAAAGAACTTGTTAAGGTCTAGCCTTGACATCGTCAAAAATCAAGTATGGATTGTCTCCACAGGGATAGAGTCACTCAAGAAAATGCCTAGTGCAGAGGCTTACAAATCAGCCACACTATTTTCAGGACCAAAGCCTCTAGTTCCATACTCGATAACACCATCAGTGAAAAGTCTGATTAAAGCTTCGAGTGTAATAAACTTTCCACCTCCTACTTCTACACATCCCTATTCTCTCTTTGCTAATCCTAGTTTCTTTGGTCTATCATCAAAAACACCAGAGAAATCCCCTACAGAAGAGGATACCACAGAATTCAAAGGAAATGTTTCTGAATTTTTGTTTGGCCAATCTTCAAAAGAAAAGGATGATGTAGATACAAGTCTTCATAAGATTGAATTAACTCCAGAACTTGAAGATCTTGAAGCTTGTATAAGTAATTTTTCTGCACAAGACAAGGAACAGTTTGGCATTAATGATTCTGATGAAAATCTTGAAAATCAAATTAATGCTACTTCTTCCAGATCCAATTGGGACACTACTTGGAATCCAACACTAGACCGTCGTGGTTTAATGAAGTCTGAATATCATAAAGAATGGTCTGCAAATTCCACTAACTCGTGGAATATTGATAATTGTACAGAAGCAGAAGTCATGTCAGTTCTACACTCAATGTTGGTTTGTTACAGAACCTATCTTTCTGATGACATTGGTCTAGTAAATGCTACAAGAAGGATCATTGGAGGGTTTGAAGGCACTCTTGATGCCTGGTTGAAAGCTGAAACATTAAAAGAAACAAATCTTCTTCCTTCTTGGGAAAAAGTTGTAGTCCTAAACGAAGATGGCACTACTCACATGGACCCTGTTACTCACCTTCCTGTCAACAACATGATAGGACGACTTGTGTATGGTATCACTGTCAATTTCATTGTTTTTCCACAAATAACCAATGAAATCACTACCATCACTCTGCTAGCCATGAAGTTGCATAATACGCAACATTTTGATGAGTATTTTAATGAGTTTCTCCATAGGTTGCATACTTTGTCTCCAGATTTAATTCTTGAACCTAAATGGAAAGAGATTTTTGTAGCTTCTCTTCCACAATGGGTCTCCTCGGCAATTGTAAATAAACATCCAGGAAAGGTTGGAGACTACAAGTTTGGAGTGATCAGACAAGCAATCAAAGCTATCATAGTTGAGCTCTGCTCTCAGATGAAAATTTCCCGTGCAGCTACTAACCCAAAGAAGCGACATGGATACCAGCAACTCTACAAACAATGGTATCTTGGGAAAGCTGGCAATTCTAAGGGGCGCAAGAGGAGGCATAAAAAGAAGAATTCCCAGCCCCCTAGAAGCACACAAAAGAAGCATTTTAAGAAAAAACCTTACAAACACATTGAAATGTTCTCAAAAGGTAATGAAATAATCTGCTACAACTACAATAAAAAGGACACACAGCAAATTACTGTCCTGAGAAGAAAAAAGAATCAACAAAGAAGAAGATAGCTTACAAAAACAAAAACAGAAAGATCAACTTCTTTGATCTACCAAGTAGCTGTGATGAAATGATATCTTCTGATTTAGAATCAGAGGATAATTTGAATTTTGTACATTCTGATTATTCTTCATCATCTGAAGAAGAAATATGCAGAGATCCCCATTGTTTAGAATGTAAGGACTATAATTGCAGTGACCCAGATGTTTGCAGCTGCAATACAATAAGAATGATGAAGACAGATTATGAAGAGACTAACGGGAACCTCTTCACACATATGATGGCAGCAACTAATCGTCAACTCAAAGATATGTATAAATCCTTATTAATGGATCATTTGAAACAAGTACCCTCGAGCTCAAAGAACCTTCCAAACAAAGGGTATATACATCCTGCATCTTTATTCTCAATTCAAGCTTTGACCAGATAGTTCAAAAATGAAGATTTTAGCGAAGATATGCCACAGACATTTCCTAGCATTCATCAGGCAATCAAAGAACTGAGAAAAACAGTGAAAGAAAATAAGAGGTTGTGTATTGAAAATCACAGAGATTTATCAGTCAGACTAATGAATGCTAATGAAGCCTCCACCTCAAATAATCCTCCAGTCTTAGGAAAATTGAATAATTGGACATTACATCAGACTCCAATTTCTGAGCAGATACATGAAGAAGAAGATAAGAGTGAGAGAACAGGATTGGGATGCAATATAGTTAACATAGATGTTATGTATTGCGTCAAAATGAAGGTAAACATCGAAACCTAGTATGAATATTGGAAAGTCCTAATGGATACTAGTTCCAGATTGAATATTGCAAGTGATAGAGTAGTCGGTGCACACTTGAGAAGACCAACTGCATGCCCCAGAGTAACTACTACAAGTGGTGATATCATCACCAAAACAGAAGCAGAAATAAATGTATATCTGACTGATAATATTGGAATACATCTTGTATGTCCAATAGTTCCGGGAATGGATTGCGCAATGTACCTCGGAACACCCTTCTTCCAGAATTTTGATAAGCATGGAGCCAAGCTTGACATTCTTACCCAACGGTATGGTTACTTTGTCATATTGAATGGGAAAGAGATATTTTTTCCTTTTATTAATTCCAATTCACAAAATAGGCTAAAAAGAATAGAAAGATTGGAAAGCCTATTGTCAAAAATGGAAATAAAGAAGGAATTGCTAAAAACAGAAGAGCTCCTAGATAACGGGAAATATGCCAGGGAGATAGCAGACACCACTGCTAAGTTTAAATAATGCTACTCAGATGATCCAAACGTATTCTAGCATATTAAGAAATATGAAGTTGAACTTCCACTAAAAGCTGACTTCAGTGGAAAGTTAAGAAGATCTAAGGCAATAGTAATGAATCAAGAACTACTAAAGATGTGTAAAGATGAAATCAAGGATCTTCTGAACAAAGGCCTGATAAGAAAAAGCAAGAGTCCTATTGCTTCCTTTGCTTTCTATGTTAACAAGCACTCGGAAATAGCTAGAGGCAAACCCAGATTAGTTGTAAACTACAAGCCTCTAAATTCTATTCTTGATTATGATGCCTATCCATTGCCAAAACCATCCATCATACTTGCCCAAGTGTCCAAATCAAAAATCTTCTCCAAATTTGATCTTAAGTCAGGATTTTGGCAAGTTGGCATAAAAGAAGCTGATAAGTGGAAGACAGCCTTTTCAATACCAGAGGGCCATTATGAATGGAATATCATGCCTTTTGGCTTGATTAATGCACCCTCTGCATTTGAGAGGATCATGGATGAAACGTTTGAAGGTATGGATGATTTTCTGAAGAAATATATAGATGATTTGCTAATTCATTCTGATAATATTCCAGACCATAGCAAACATATGAAGATTTTCTTGCGAAGAGTTAAGGAAATGGGAATTGTCCTGTCAGCATAAAAAATGAAACTCTTCAAAACAATGATTGACTTCTTGGGATATAATATCCAATATGGTTCATACAATGTCATCCAGAGAAGCTTGAATTTTGTAGACCATTTTCCAGATGCGATAACTGGTAAGAATCAGTTACAAAGATTTCTTGGGAGCTTAAATTACATTTCTAAATTCTTGAAGCATTGTGCCCAAGAAAGAAAATTGTTAAATAAAATACTAAATAAGGTACCCATACCTTGGAGTGATGACTGCACACAAGCAGTCAGAAGAATAAAAGATAGAGTCAGAAACATCCAACCTCTATCCCCAATTAGAGAAGAATGGGAAAAAGTCATCATGACCGATGCAAGCCAAGTAGGTGGGGGTGCAGTGTTGTGTCAGAAAAACCCTGAGAAAAAGAAAGTACTTGAAATTTGCCAATATGCATCGGGTCTTTGGGCCAAGAATCAATTAAATTGGTCCAGTTTAAAGAAAGAATTAAGAGCAGTTTGTCTCGGCATAGCTAAGTTCAAAGACTTTGTCATTTATACAAAGTTCACAGTAAGAACAGACTGCCAGGCTTTGAAATTTTCAATACAGAAGTGTGAATTCGAAGATGAAGCCATGGTGAGATGGGTGATGCAACTAAGACAGTACTCTTTCGACATTGAATTCATACAAGGCGATAAGAATATCTTTGCGGACATGCTTAGCAGAGAATTCTTATCAAAACACTATATTATTGCTTTATCATGTAATTTCATAAGAAGAAATGAAGATTCAGTCCAGATAGAGACTCCTACGGGTTGGATCAGTTATGATCTAGATACTCATTTATTAGATCATGACATGAACTGGTTTCTTGTGAAAGAAATAAGATATAGATTGGGAATTCCCTATCTTTGGACATAGACAATGCAGGATGAAATGAATGAAGAAGCTCTTGAAGCCCTGCATTATCTGGTGCATATAGGAAGCATCACTTTTATCTTAGATAGAGGTGAAGATGACAATGACCACATAGACTTCTGCCATATTACATTCAGAAAATTCAGCAATCATCTTCACAGGAATGATTTTGATGAAGATCGACAAAGGGAAGCTTTCTACTCAGGTATGAATTTACAAAACTATTCCTCTAACTTGTTTTATTCTTTGAAGTTCACATTCATGTATGAAGGATGGACAGTAGAAAGAATGGAACAAGAGGACCCTATTCCAGAATGGTTTCATGATTAGTGGAAAATCTATGGGTTGTCTGCTTTGATAACCAAGCCATATTCCCTCCACTTGCTCAAAATCCACGGATTCAGTGAACCAAGAGTCCATTAGAACATAATTCTGTATAAGACTATAGAGAATATTGTTGACATTGAAGATATTCATTTCTTGAATGGAGTCAGGAGGTGTCGTCACGTCTGATGGTTTGTCATGAATCATTACAAAGTAAGGATAATTACTGCCCATACTAATTATGACGATTTTCATGAACAAGTAAATCTGGAATCAAATCCTTTTGAAGATATCTGCTTTCTTGAGCCTCCAGACAACAATCCATCACGAGTTTAGGAATCTGAAAAAGAAGTACAGGTCCAATACTTTTCAAATCACCTGATCAAAAGATTCTGCTATGAGCACTTTTCAAATCACCTGATCGAAATATTCCACTTTGAGCTCGAGAGTACTTGTTTCAAATTATCCATTAATAAGGATTTATACATATCTTTGAGTTGAGGATCGGTTGTTTCCATCAGCTGTGTGGAGAGGTTCCTGCTAGTCTCTTCATAATTTTTCTTCATCATTCTTACTGTATTGCAGCTGCAAACATCTGGGTCACTGCAATTACAGTCCTTACATTCTAAACAATGGGGATCTCTGCATATTTCTTCTTCAGATGATGAAGAATAATCAGAATGTACAAAATTCAAATTATCCTCTGATTCTGAATCAGAAGATATGATTTTATCACAGTTGCTTGGTAGATCAAAGAAGTTGATCTTTCCTTTTTTGTTTTTGTAAGATATATTCTTCTTTGTTGATTTTTTTTTCTTCTCAGGACAGTGATTTGCTATGTGTCCTTTTTTATTGTAGTTGTAGCAGATTATTTCCTTACCTTTTGAGAACATTTCAGTGTGTTTGTAAGGTTTTTTCTTAAAATGCTTCTTTTGTGTGCTTCTGGGAGGCTAGGAATTCTTCTTTTTATGCCTTCTCCTACGCCCCTCAGAATTGCCAGCTTTCCCAAGATGCCATTGTTTGCAGAGTTGCTAGTATCGATGTGGCTTCTTTGGGTTAGTAGCTACACGGGCAATTTTCATCTGAGAGCAGAGCTCAGCTATGATAGCTTTGACTGCTTGTCTGTTCACTCCAAACTTGTAGTCTCCAACCTTTCCTGGAAGTTTATTTACAATTGCCAAGGAGACCCATTGTGGAAGGGAAGCTACAAAAATATCTTTCCATTTAGGCTCAAGAATTAAATCTGGAGACAAAGTATGCAACCTATGGAGAAACTCATTAAAATACTCATCAAAATGTTGCATATTATGCAACTTCATGGCTAGAAGAGTGATGGTAGTGATTTCATTGGTTATTTGGGGAAAACCAATGAAATTGATAGTGATACCATACAAAAGTTGTCCTATCATGTTGTTGACAGGAAGGTGAGTAACAGGGTCCATGTGAGTAGTGTCATCTTTGTTTGGGACTACAACATGTTCCCAAGAAGGAAGAAGGTTTGGTTCTTTTAATGTTTCAGCTTTCAACCAGGCATCAAGAGTGCCTTCAAACCCTCCAATGATCCTTCTTGTAGCATTTACTGGACCAATGTCATCAAAAAAATAGGTTCTGTAACAAACCAACATTGAGTGCAGAACTGACATGACTTCTGCTTCTGTACAATTATCAATACTCGATGAGTAAGTGGAATTTGCAGACCAGTCTTTATGATATTCAAACTTCATTAAGTGGTGACGGTCTGGTGTTGGATTCCAAGTAGTGTCCCACTTGGATCTGGAAGAAGTAGCATTAATTTGATTTTCATGATTTTCATCTAAATCATTAATGCCAAACTGTTCCTTGTCTTGTGCAGAAACATTACTTATACAAGCTTCAAGATCTTCAAGTTCTGGAGTTAATTCAATCTTATGAAGACTTGTATCTACATCATCCTTTTCTTCTGAATATTGGCCAAAGAAAAATTCAGAAACATTTCCTTTGAATTCTGTGGTATCCTCTTCTGTAGGGGATTTCTCTAGTGTTTTTTATGATGGACCAAAGAAACTAGGATTAGCAAAGAGAGAATAAGGATGTGTAGAAGTAGGAGGTGGAAAGTTTATTACACTGGGAGCTTTAATCAGACTTTCCACTGATGATGTTATCGAGTATGGAACTGGAGGCTTTGGTCCTGAAAATAGTGTGGTTGATTTGTAAGCCTCTGCACTAGACGTTTTCTTTAGTGACTCTATCCCTATGGAGGCAGTACATACTTTCTTTTTGACGATGTCAAGGCTAGTGTTCACCTTAACAAGTTCTTCTCCATGAGCAACTGCTGCCTCATGGATATTTTTGTCTGTTTGTATAGATAATTTATCTAGACTTTGAGCAATAGTATGATCATTCTCAGCAAGAGTTTTGACACTATCATTCAAACAGATAGTATTATAATCTTGTTTTTGTAGAATTCTGCCAAGCATTACTTTCATTTTTGAACAGGCAGTTTCTACTGAATCAAATTTATTTCTAAGAATTTTTTCCAAACTAGATAGTGCAAGATTAGTCCAGTTGGTGGCTGGTATAGACTCTTTAGCAGAAAGAGATGGGTCATCAGGATGGGAAGGAAGAAGTTTGTACATTTTCCCATCTTGTTGCCGAATTACAAAATTTTTCCAAGGTGGAAACTCCGTCTCTGTTTCCAATACAAAACCATCAAGGAGTTCTCATTTGTGTTGCTGGAGTTCATATTAAGCTTAATTTGTGATATACTACAAATATTTTAGATTTTTTAAAAAATTATATCTCCACTTCAACTTTACAATTAAATAAATTATATCCATAACATAATTAAAACTAAATTCAAATATTTATTTATAACCTCCTCTTATTATTAGAATTAAATTTTATCAATTTAAATATTAATATTATTTATAAATATAACATTTACTCCATAAACTTTTAAATATTTCATTTATAACCATTAATTTAAAAATTCTAATTCTTATATTTTAATATATTTGGTTTAAGTAACATCTTAAACGCAGAGCAATGAGTGGATTCGTTATTTATCATTGAAAACACATTTGCACTTGGTCCGTATGTATGCACTTCATATTACTAATATTTCATTATCATGATAGTGTTTATATTCAAATGAAATGCTAATATAATTTGTGGAAAAACCTATGAGATAAAATTGGCATCATTATATAAGTCAAATTGTGGTTGATGCATATCATATATGAATTTATAATTAAATTTATTTGAAAATTTATTTTAAATTTAGATTTATTAAGTATGAAAATTTAAATTTTATAGCTAATAATAATTGTATTTTATAATAAATTTATTCAAATTTTTAAAATAAATTTCTCATAACATATTAATAGATTTATAATTTAATTAAAAAATTTATCAAATAACTAAATCATATCTATATATTATTATTATTCTTTTTAATTTTAATTTTAATATTATCAAAATCAGCATAGCATTACGTAAAATGTTATATAATATTTTATAATATCATTTTCATACTAATCTAGACTACAAAGTGCCTCTGAACACAATTAAATTGTGACTGCTCTTACATTTATAAGAGTTATCCATCTTTTTAGTAATACCTTATTTTAACATTGCTATGGACTGTTTCCTTGTCATGATGGAGGTTTTATTCATGGAAATGTTTATATTTTTTATATATGTGTTTAAGGATATAGTAATGTGGTGTAATATGTTTTTGGTAATAATAAAATTTGTTAGATTATGGTGATTTTTTTAACTTTTAATATAAAATAAATAATAAAATTTTAAATGTTTTTTTTACACAATTGTATTCATTTTAAATTTTTTTAATTGTTATCCATAATTTATTAATAATTTTTTTTAAATCAAGTTATTTTTTATAAATTGGTTATGGTTATTTAAGAAGGTTAAATGTAATACTAGTTTATTGGTTGGAATTCGATAGAGTACTCAAAGCTATTCTCGAGGAAATAAAAAGGTTGTGTTTCTCTTTCCAATGGAAAGGTAGAAGGAAAACCGGTTACGTTTTAGCAAGATGGCAATCATTAGCTTAGAAAAAGAAGTTTGGAGACTACGAGATAAGAAATATTTTCTCCTTTGCTAAAGGCCTAGTAGCAGAAAGCCTCCAGAGATGTATGTTCGATACATGTCTACGGGGTAGACTTATGGGGGACAAGTGTTAGAGTAACAATTGTGTCATTGAATGGATAACATCATATTAAAAATTGGGACAAGGGGGGTCAAAAGTTTGGTAGGCCGTAACAACAACTTACCCACTCATTAAAAGGTATTTAGCCTAAAAGGTGGGTAATGGACAAAGTAATGATTTATTAGATGATCATTGGATCATTGGGTATGGAGTGAAGAGGTTGTCATTACACCTTAAACTAGATATGAAGTTTAGAGGCTTCAACATGCTTGCAAATGCATGCTATCTAGCTGGGATTGATCCTTCATAGAAGTTGTATTCAACGCATGTTTTGGGTCTCTCAGATGGTTAAGCATGTGAATGGTTTTCCTTCATTAAATCCTTAACAAAAAATGGCATCTCCCTACGATGGGGTTTACACTGCTTCTTATGGGTTGGAAATAAAGCAAATGGAGCAGTCATGACCAAACTAGCTTATGAAGCAACATAGGAATATGAGTAGGGTTCAAGTCATTTTCGATGGTATACTGCAATATGGAAGTCGAAATTCCCTCTCAAATTCGGTTATTTATTTCAGTGGCACTCCATAACGAAATTTTAACACAGGACAACCTAGAGAAACAAGGTTGGTTAGGCTCAATATGGTGCACACTATGTCAAAAGGATTCAAAGACTATGGATCTTATTTTTTCAAGGTGTGAGTTTTCCCTCTTTGTTTGGTGGATTGCTTAATTTGACCTGACATGTATTGGAATATGGGAGGGTCAAACTCTTGTTTAGTGCATGTCAAATTGGTTAGAATATTTGATTTCCAAGATTAGGATCATATTCGAGGACCACACATCCAATATTCCTAGGGTGGTTTACAAAATAAAACAATTTTTTTTTTAGTTCAAAGAGGAGAGGTGCATTAAACCCGCAAGGGTGTTTGTTTGCCCACTGATTGACAGAGAGTTGTCCTAGGTATTCTTTAATAGGGAAAATAAGAAATCCCTGAAAAATGTGGAGTAGAAATCATCTTTTACATGAAGTTTGATCACTTTTTTTCCTCTATTTTAGTATTGGGAAAAAGAACAAATAAAAAACTAGATCTTGTGAGGTGGGGGTTCACATTGTTTTTTGCTTGAGAAAGAAACATGAAAAGATTACAGTTATTTCGCTACTCTCAAATGGCCATTGATTGGAAAAATGGTGTCAGTTCTTTAAACAAATTAGCTTTGTCACCATGGCAATAGGATACTAGGTAGTTGCAAGATTTTTTCGAGAAACCTAGAGTCAACCATATTCATCGAGAACACAACGTCCTAGATGACCAATTTCCAAAAGAGTTGTCGACCTACACATCAGGTAGCTAGAGGTCCACAAATCCACCCATCAACCATTGTAGACAAGCGATTCTCCTTTTTCAAAACTTGAGGGAAGATTTTTTACCTTCCTATTTCGTGGATATAAACATCAAAATTGTTGTATACGCCAACACTATAACAATAAAGTGCTTTCGGTGTATATTGACTTGGCTAGTCGAATGACTAGTAGCCACAAATTATTTTTTTTAGATCCATCTTTATTGCTAAACCTATTTATGTATACCTTGATTTATGTGAATAAAAAATATATAATTTACCAAAAAATAAAATAAATTTTATTTTTAATATTAATATTATTTTTTGTAGGTGATATGGGGGACAACTCGAAGGAGAAGGCGCTGGAACTCGACTGCTAGGGTCCTGTACTCTTCTTAGACGGCGCAGTCTGATCTGCTCAGACAGCCATCACGGACCTGACGTCTTGCCCTGAAGCTGCCTAATTGCTCTGTGAAGGATCGAAGGGCAAATGGACAATCCCCAGGGGGCGGCTTCAACACCCTCCCCCAAAGCGAGCAATCTGCAGCACAAATCTGAAAGGACGATACTATTTGGATCGGTCAGTGAGGATGTGATCAACCAGGAAATCCCACGTCGGCACGAGAGCACTGGAAAAGACAAACCAGAAAATAAGACGGAAGAAGAATCAAGACGGAATAACCGACCAAACGGATTCCCGAAGGTCTCCTCGACCACCTGCAAACCAATAGCAACAAATCGACCCAGAATCAAACTGCCGGGAGAAAACATAGAAGAACGAATCCAATTTATGATAGATCATGCAATCATTGGAAAATTTATAGGGTTCTGGCCGGCGGAAAAAACCCTATACAGCTAGATAGAAGTGAAGTGGAAGCCTAAAGGAGATGTGACTCTGCAGCTAGGCCCAAAAGGATTCTTTACAGCGATCTTCTTTTGCCTAGAAGACAAATACAGAATCTTTGTTGAAGGACCCTACTTCTTCAACTCAGCTGGCCTATACTTAAGGGACTGGGCACCCAGATTCATCCCGGATAAGGAGGACCTCACTTGGGCACCGATCTGGATAAGACTGTACTCACGTCCAGATGAGTACTGGGATGAAGATATCCTGAGAAATATAGGAAATGGTCTGGGGGAATACATAAAAGTAGCAGAAGAAACGAAAGTGCGTAGATACACATCTTACGCATGCATCTGCGTCTTCATGCGCCTGGACAAAGCTCTGCCAGAATCGGTAAGTCTCTCTCACCGTGACTATGAATGGATTCAACCCTTAGACTATGAACATGTCCCGTTTCGATGTTGTAAATGCCATGCCATAGGGCATCTTTTCAGAGATTGTCCCCTAAATGTTAAAGCCAATGCCCCTGCCCCCTTTGACTCTCTGACCCATGATGGCTTCACCAAAGCCCCTACCCGCAAACGAGCACATAAAAACCCAACAAAAGGGAAGAAACCCCAGCAAAATAACACCTCTGATCCTGTGGTTAGAAATAGCTTTGGAATCCTAGCTCAATCTACGGAAGAGAAAACCCCATCCTCAATACCCAACTCTGCTCTCCCCTCCTCCTCCACCCAGCCACCTCCTTCAGCCCCCTCCTCTGAACCCCCACCAACCAAAGACACCCTAGTTAACCCCATGGAAAGCAAAGAGAAGTAGGTAGAAACAGACAATGAAATGGAGGTTGAAGGATCTTCAAACCCCCTCCAAAGCTCAGATATTCCCTTAGAAGAAAATAACCAGGTGCAACGTATGGAGGAAGAACCAGAAAGCATAGATATGAATGGACTAGACATACTAGAACTAGAAGCAGCATGCAAAATGAAAGCCTATGAAAGTATCCCAGAGCTTCAGCTTAACAAACTGGAAGTGGTCATTTCCCGAGCCTACCAACAGTATCATCTCGGCATCCAATCAGGAAGTCAATGGGATTTAGGCCCCACTCCAAAAGACTCTAAAAAAAGGGGAAGAAGAATTGATCTCCAAAGAACAATAGCGATAGGGAAGATCTTGGTGGACTCAGGAAGGTATGCTAAGCTTACGAAGTACTATAAGCCCTCCACCAATAGTGAATCATGAAGCTCATTTCATGGAACCTAAGAGGGCTCAATAGCCCAGGAAAACTCAGAATGTTAAAAAATATGTTAAAAATGGAAAAGCCGCAAATATGCTTTCTCCAAGAGACAAAATGTAATAACTCAACTCTAGGTACTATCCTCTCTAAGGCTTGGCCAGGATGTTAATCGGTGGCTATGGATGCATCTGGCGCATCTGGAGGGCTAGCCATTGCGTGGAACTCTCAAGCTCTTACTCTCTCGGACTTTCACGCTTCTCATAATTTAAACCAGGCTGCATTCCACATTATCGGCACTAATATTCATGGGAATCTCTCGAATGTCTACTTACCTCAGGAAGCAAGGGAAAAAATTGCTCTCCTCCACACCTTAGAGGCTCTAAATTTCAATAGAAGGTACCCACTTTGGATTATAGGGGGGGACTTTAACATGATAACAAAATTGGAGGAAAAGATTAGGGGCAGAAACAGGCTAGAATAGGAAAACACCCATTTCAAAGACTTCATCTAGAATGCATCTCTGATAGATATGCATTTCTGTAATGGCACTTTTATGTGGAGCAACCGAAGAGCAGACAAGCATCGAATAGCCTCCAAACTGGATCCGTTTCTAATTTCAGACAAATCGATTCATCTAGGGGGAGACTTTACAACGGCCATTCTTCCACACTCAGGATCCGATCACTGGCCTATTGTCCTTCAATGGCAACGTCCTGGCAGCACCACAAGAAGACCTTTTCACTTCGAGGAATTCTTGTTTACCCATCCCTCCTTCAAAGACTTTGTACACTCCACATGGGCATCCTTCAGCCCTCCAGAAGGCTCCAAGATGTTCCAGTTCCAACAGAAACTCAAACATCTAAAATTCCACCTTAAGGGATGGAATAGCGAGACCTTCGGAAACATCTTCAAGGCGCAACATGATCTTCAAAAAGCCCTGGCAGAACTGTAGCAAGAAATAAGAACAGGAGGCCACACAGAAAGAACCCTTGAGCAGGAGCAGCACATCCACAATCAGCTGGAGGAGAGAAGAAAGCAGGAGGAGATATACTAGAAGAAAAAGTCCAGAATCAGATGGTTGAAAGAGGGAGAACGAAACACTAAATTCTTCCATAGAACCACTGTTCAACAAAGAATGTGCAATAATATCCCTTTCATACAAAAACCAGGAGGGGAAAGGGTTGAACAGCATGAGGAAATTGAGAAGGAATTCCTCAATCACTTCAAGCAAGTCCATCAAGAGCCTGAAATCAACAGACGCCCTGCAACTGAAAGAATCATACACAATGTGCCAAAATTAATCACGGAGGAGCACAATGAACTCCTACTCCGTCCAATTCAAACACAGGAAGTGGACATTGTTATGGCTCAGCTTAAAGATGGAAAAGCTCCCGGCCCAGACAGCTTCACCACCACTTTCTTTCACAAGTTTTGGGAGCTGATAAAGATGGAAGTCTGGCAAGTGGTAGAGGAATCGCGAGCATATCATTTGCTGCTTCCCTCTCTTAACTCCACTTTCATTTCCCTAATCCCTAAAGAGGAGGACTCAATCACTCCAGACAAATTTAGGCCGATTGCTCTCTGCAACGTAATATACAAAGTAATCTCTAAAGTCATTGCAAACAGGCTAAAGCCCCTCTTGCCAATGCTCATTTCTCAGGAACAGTCTGGATATGTGGAAGGGAGACAGATTATGGATGGCATCATCCTCTCGCATGAGATCATACACTCTCTCAAGCATTCAAATCAGGCAAGTATGCTCCTAAAACTTGATCTTTCCAAAGCATTTGATAAGCTCAGCTAGAATTACATACAGCAAATGGTAATTGCTTTCTGATTCAGTCCCACATGGATCCGCTGGATTATGAGTCTAATATCCTCCACTTGCTTCTCCATTCTCGTGAATGGGATCCCCACTCGCCCCTTCTCCCCCTCCCGAGGTATAAGGCAAGGTGACCCCCTATCCCCCTTCCTCTTTGTATTAATGGCTGAAGGCCTGGGACGTCACATTAAAAATGCCCTTCACTCACGTCAGCTCAGAGGCCTCTCCATTCATCATTCGCCTGCCATCTCCCATCAACAATTTGTTGATGACACTATGCTCTTCGGTTACCCCTCAGTCCAAGAAGCCTCCAGATTTAAAGTCGTGCTCAATGACTTCGCCGAAGCCTCTGGAACCAGCATCAACTGCTCAAAATCATAGATCTTTTTCTTTAATACCCCTCTAGTTGTCAAGTCTGCAATAGTCCGCATTTTGGGGTTCCCTATCGCCACCCTTCCCTCCAAATACCTTGGAGCCCCCCTAACTGTCTCTTCCATCAAGCATTCCTCATGTTGCAACCTAATTGAAAAGCTCAAATCTCGTCTCAACCAATGGACACACAGAGCTCTGAACTTATTCAGTCACGCAGTGCTCATAAAGATTGTCCTTCAAACAATGCCGCTGTACTTATTGTCCATCCTGGCTGCGCCAAAGTGGGTCCTAAAAAGACTAAGGAATATTTAGAGAGGATTCCTATGGGGAAGCACTGCAACTAACTGCAAATGGGCCCTGGTAAAGTGGAGCACAGTTTGCAAGCCAAAAGCAAAAGGAGGCATCGGCCTTAGAGATCCCGAGCATAGAAACGCCATCACGGGAGCCAAAATATGGTGGCAATGGCTCACCAGTCCAGGAAAACCTTGGGTCACATTATGGACGGCCAAGTATGCCAATCACCAACCCCAGGAAGAGCTCATCAGATTAACGCCCAATGACAAAGGATCGCTAATTTGGAATGCAGCCAGAGAACACTACCAAATGATCCAGAAGCACAGTTTTTGGGAGGTAAGAAACAGCAACACCACTAGATTCTGGACAGATGCCTGGAATCAAATGCCTCTTCTCAGCCACGTACTTAACCAACTACCGGACACCATTAGGGAGGAGCCTCAACAAGCAAAGATTAGGCAGTATTGGACCCAGGAAATTGAGAAGGGCTTCAGGATTTGGAAACCGGGTAACCAGGTATTCACAAATGAAGATCACCAAATTACCATGGATCTGGATAGGGAACTGAAAAAAAAAAAAGAAGAATCAGGTACGATGAAAGTAAAGACATTCTAAGATGGGGATATTAGCCGAAAGGAGCATTCACCACATCTGAGGCCTACAAAATCATCTGGAATAACTCCGATCCCCAGGACCCAATCTAGAGCAAAATCTGGAGCTCTGGCTCCTGGCCCAAAATCTGCCATTTTCTCTGGTTGGTAGGACATCAGAGAATTCTAACTTGGGACAAGCTTAGAAGAAGAAACTTTCATGGCCCCTCCATTTGTTTCAATTTCAGTGCCCATGAGGAAACTCTCCAACATCTATTGGACTCTTGTCCCTTGGCCAATCAGCTATGGGAAAAGGCAAGCTTTAGATGTCAAAGAAGATGCAGACTTGAGAATGAAATCAGGAACTCAATTCGTCAGTGGCATCAGAACCCTTACAAGAGTGAAATCCTCAATCATCTATGGAGACTAGTTCCCGGGCTAGTCCTATGGAGCATATGGAAGGAACGAAATAAGTGCATATTAAAAAGTCAGCGCTCTTCAATAGACAATATCTGGAACCTGCTTTGTAAAAATCTTCAAGAGACTCTTACGCTAAGATCTTGGAAGGAGGAGGACTGGCCTAAGCTAGATAATGAGAAAGCCATTATGGAAAACTGGCAAATACATCTCACTCAATGATCTCACAAGAAAGACCATTCTGAAAGCAATACTCAAAAACAGGTCACATGGAAGCCCCCACCAAAGCATACATTCAAACTCAACTTTGATGGTGCCTCCAAAGGGAATCCCGGACTTGCAGGCTTTGGAGGAATAATAAGGAATCATGAAGGTGAACCCCTGATATTGTATTATGGAAACATTGGATGGGACACCAATAACTCAGCTAAGTTAGAGGGACTATGGCAGGGACTCCTACTTGCTGGGGGTCACAAATTTCATCCTCTGGAGGTGGAAGGAGACTCTCAGATCCTCATAAACATGGCCAAAAATATCCTAAATGGATCTCACGCCAGGAAAATAGCCACCAGCTGGAGGCTCGAAGCAAGACTGGAGGCCATAGAACTTGAGCTCCACAGAAATAGAGCAATCACCTTCACTCACATAAAAAGGGAGGGTAACAAGGTTGCCGATTTCATGGCCAATGTGGGGGTGGAGAATGACCACTCTCTAATCACAGGGCAACTGAATACTATTTTAACACATGACAAAGCTCAAGAATGCTCTCATCTGGTCCAAAAAGATGTAGTTCCCTCGGATGCGGGTGTTAGATAGGGTGGGACGGGAGTGGATGGCAGGCCACATGCCGGCCATAAGCCATCACGTGGCAGACATCGAAGGCGAAGGTAATGCAAGCAACTGGTATAAGGTGACGCTGCAGAGAATAGTAAATGCCCAGCACGGCAATTCGACTCAAGGAGAGGTTGCAGTTATGGCGGGTGAGCTCCAAGGTAAAGCAGTTGAGGATATAAACAATGTTGCAACGCATGGTCAAGGAATGTTGGTGGCTCTTCCTTCAAGCAGGTCTTTGCGATTTCGGTTGCCCTGCCTTTCCGTCTCCGCTAGGATATCCTCTCTGTCTGTCTGGCTCATTCCGCAGTCGGTTCCGGCAGCTGGTTGTTTTGATCACTCCGTGGTCTGTTTGAATTTCCTCCCCTTGACCCCTATGAGAATGGTGAGACCTCGACCGCGTCTGCTTAGGCGTCGAGGCACGTCCACAGGAGGAACTCCTCGCAGTCACGAGGCAGATAATGTTGTCCATTGCTGTCATTGCAATAATTTAAGCTGCACTGGAGCTAATCCCCTTCACTCCAGTCAATTCATGGACGCGGGTGCTTCGAGCTCGGCTGCCTTGCCTGCCTTCGACTCTGCTATCTTCAATTTTAGCAGTTCCATGAATAACCCACAGATTAGTGCGCATGTTTCGGTCTTGTTCATTGAAAATTCCTAGGAAGACGATGACTCCCTCGATGATCATGGGCAGAGGAAGACTGACAGCAAGATGCAAGAAGCAAAGGTTCCTGAAACTAATCCGGAGAAGGAGGTTAAAGATCCTGCCTCAGACCTAGAAAGTGCATCGAAAAGCAGGCTCGATCAAAGGGAGAGGACCAGCGAAGCAGAAGACACTTTTCCCACTGCTACTGAAAGGGAATCTTACCGTTGGTGCCGGGTAGAGGAGGTGCAAATGGACGAATAGTGATGCCCGAGCTCAAGGTTCATATGGCTCTTCTGTCTGGTCTTCTGGTCTCTTTGCTCTCTGTTTTGGCTTAGTTTTGGCATCAATGCTTTGTGTTTATGTCTCTGAAACTTCGTTAATGGGTTGGTTACCGTTAGTCTCCCCTGCATGGGATAATCCGGATTTCTGGTTGGTGCCCCTATGTGGGCTAGCTTTTTGGATGGTTTCGCTTCTCTGTTTGGCGCCCCTACATGGGCTAGCTCTTTGGATGGTTTCGCTTCTCTGGTTGGCGCCCCTGCGTGGGCTAGTTTTTTTATTAGCCTCAACAGCACCAAGATGATATTCCCAGAGCCTGATTCTCTCTGTTTTATCATGATGTAAATTTTGTCTTCTGTACATAATATATTAGCATAGTTTAATATATATATATATATATTTTAAATATTAATATTAAATGGGATTTAAATATTATGTTGCCCTTTTTTATTGGACATGGGGTGCACTCAAAAAGTTTCTTTTACGAAAATGTATAATGTTGGTTGAATATTTAGATATATAGGCTAACCCTTATTGAAATGTTAGGGATTAATTTATTTTTTTGGGATAAAAACGTTAATTTAATAGTATGAATGAATGTATTAACATATCTTTTAGGTTTTAAACTATAATTAATAAGTTTATATTTATAATTTTTTTTAGGGTTTATTATTTTAATTTATTAAATAATTGTTGGTATAAGTTATTTAGGTCGCTTATTCTTATTCAATAGAAAATAGAATCGAGAGTGGGATTACATAGCCGCATGGAATTGTTTAGTTTTCTTTTTTCTCGTTGAGAAAAAAAATTATTTTTTTAATTATTTTGTAGGAGTATTTCTAATTTGAAGTTAGGGAATGTGAAGTTTGAGTTGTAATACATATTTTTATGGGATAGGTTGCAAGATCTAGTTACACAAATATATTAACATAACTATATTTCTCGGGATAAATTCCAAATTTTGTGTTGGTAGATAAAGAATTTGAAAATAGGCATGTCATGAAATATTTGCCATATTTGTAGTTAATAAATTTGATACTAAGGATTATTAGTTTGTTACAATATCTGCAATGTTGTGCGTGCACTTTCTCATTCTAATGACTTTTAACATATGATATGGCAAATAATGGCAGATATTTCATGCTATTTGTAAATATTGGCATATATGTGACATGCAATGACCTCCTCAATATCCGTTCCTCCACTCTCGATATGAATTTCTCTCCTTTGTACTATTCGTGGCTAGCAATGCAAAACAATAGTTTGATATTTATGCACAAACAATATGCTAAAAGGGTGTTGTGAGAACCCAAAGACTATGTGATTGGGTCCTTGGACATCCAAGGATGAAGGAAAGAAATAATTTGCTATTAGGAGTAAGAGGCAACTACAAAGAGAAAGAGAATCTATGAAAAGGAAGATAGATATAATAGGAATTACAGTTTGAGTGGCCCTATTGGCTTGGAACATGCGTTTTCTCTTATAAGGTCACAAATTGAAATAAGTGGGGTACAATATCAACAACTTGGTAGACTTTACAATGAAATTATGAGTTGGAAATGGGTCCCTTATCCCACAAACAAGAAAATCTCTTACGCCGATCTAATACCTAATTTAATGATGGGAATGGGAAAACCGAAAGGAAATATGGTTTCTAAAACGTAGTGGAGAAAATTTTGGTTGTAGGCGCTATGAAATAATTTCGTAGTACTCTAAGAAAAATCTATTTTCAATTTTTTTGAAGGTGAAAAGGCTCGGTCCTCTATAAAATCGATTCCTCCATGATCTAGTTCGACTCCTAAATCAAAGAATGCTCTCATTCCGCCTCTCCTCATTGAGGATTTACCTCACTCAAATTAATGGCCCGAATTTCAATTGAAGAAACAATTTTTTCCTGCAAAAACAAAAGTGCTCCAAAACTATTTCAAAGGTTATGATAAATGGACATGCATAAACAACCACTACTCAAAATCGAATGTTAATAGGCATGAAACATTATAAAGGATTCTGAAATGTAAATAAATGCACACACAGTTCAAGTGGACCCAGAATGAAGGAAACACACATATAAATAATATATAGTGCATAAACTTTCTTTCATTCACCTCAACATACATACTCAGAAGTAAGAGAAAAGCTACTCCTACCATTCAATTCGTGTTTTATTCACAAACCTCAGCAAATGATTCATTTCCTCTTCTCTACAAATAAAAGAAGTCGAAAAGACACATTATGAGCCAATTATTAAAATGAGAAATAACTTTTAAAAAAGCTACTCCTACCATTCAATTCTTGTTTTATTCACAAACCTCAGCAAATGATTCATTTCCTCTTCTCTATAAATAAAGGAAGTCGAAAAGACACATTATGAGCCCATTATTAAAATAAGAAATAACTTTTAAATTTTTAGACTTTTCTACTTATTCCAATCCTATAATTAAAGTAAATATTTAGAATCCTAAGAAAAGCAACAAATCAATTTTTCAAGTTTAACATAGGACGAATCTACCACATTATCAAGCAATACTCCCATATTGAAATGACCCCATATTGTCTAATATTTCATTTTTTATAATTTTATTATTATTCAACGATTCCTATCCGTTCGTGATTATGGTTATCAGACATTAGCCCATGCTCATGTTTGAGTTGACCCATCATTACCTAATACTTTTTACTTTATAATTTCTGGAAACACTAAACGCTCACCAACTACGCCATTATGAAATATTTTATAATTTCCGGAAACGCTAAACGCTTACCAACTACGCCATTGCTTTCACAAAACATCTATTTCTAATATTTCTTCCGTATTATAAACTATCCTTCATAAGCTGGAATTAGCATAGCCAAAACATCGCTTTCACCTAACTATTTCGATGACAGAATTTTACATTTTAGATCCTCAAAATCAATGTTTTAAACCCACTAGCATATATAATATTATTTTGATGGTAGAATTTTACAGCTTGAATTTCATTATGGTTTCTTTAGAGTGTGAGTAGCATATATATAATATATTTATTTATTGATTGATATGATTTTTTTATAACAAATTTATGAATAATGTTATAGGTTACTTTTAAATATTAATTTTTAATTAATTTAAATTTATTTTATATTTAGGTTTATAATGAATTAAAATGTATCAAATCTTTTGAAATATTTTCTCCATAAATTTAAAATTAAATATTAGTTTTTAATTAATTAAATTTATTTTGTATTTAGATTTATAATAAGTTAAAATGTATCAAATCTTTTGAAATATTTTCTCCATAAATTTAAAATTAATTTATTAATTAATTAATTATATTTGCACATCTCCCAATATATATAATATATATATTAGGAAGAATGATTTAACTACTATATATATAAAATTGATATAATATATAAATATTTAACATTTTAACATTAGTATTTTTTTATTTTATTTTCAAAATTGATATTGAAGGTAAAAGAAATTACACAAGATAAATAATAAATTATTAAAAATACTTTTTTCTCTTTATTTTTTGTGTGTAAAGTTTAGCTTTGTATTACTCAATAAAAGCATTACAAAAGATGGGTCTTTGTGTTACTCACATGCCCATATAGAAATCGGCTTAGTAACATCAATTGAGTTGCTTCAAATTACAAGTGTTTTACTTGATAAGCTTATAAGGCAATATGAAAGATTGGTCAAAGCCGAACTATTGCATTGCAAGGCGTTACAAAGATGTTGGCTCTGTTCTATAGAACCATATAGATAATACCAAAACCAAAAGAGACTATCCACATATAATTAAAACATAATATCGAACCATATCATGACCTAGAAGGAGTGCCCTAGCTGAGCTCTAGCAATTGGGACCTCTTGACCACTAGCCAACAACCATGAACCATGAACCAACAAAAAACCAGGAACCGTGAACCATAGAGCCACTAAAAAGTGAGGATACAAGCCACCAACTATAGAAGACTTCCAACCACCTACCATTGAGAAGCAAACATGAGCACACAAGAGCTGTAGACACCAAGCCACAAGCCATGACAACCCGATAACCTGATCTTGTATGTGCCAAGAGCCAATGCTCAGCACTCATAATGTGCTAACATTGTGGATACTGCCACCTTCAGGAGATAGAAAATGAGTTTTGGCAATCACCAAGCCTACGAATGGCAACGTAGAGCCACACCTTAATCCATAATTTCTCCTTGACAAGAGTGTATAGAAACCATGAGCCCAATCTGACCACCCTGAGCATGAGTTTGATCCTACCATTAGGAATTTCGCAGCTAACCAATGATGGAGAAAACTCAAATGAGCTTTGTCGCCTCACAGAGTTAGGACCAACGAGGAGGCGTTGCGCTAACAAGTTGAGGAACTGAGCCAAAGAGAGCTAATCCAGGAAACAAATTGAGCTTGAAGTATAAGAACATGCAAATTGAAACAAAACAAAGAATCCTCTAACAAGGCCTCATCATAATGGTGAAACTAGGGGGGCAACGGAGATTTCAGAGCCACCTGTATAGTAAGGGAGGCTAAGGTTGGTCGAACGCGAAGCTAATTGTGAGGCTGGCCCTCCATTTCTAAGAATACTTATGCCCATAAGTTATCCAATTAAACAATGAGAAGAGAGGATGCACATTACTAGCATGGTGCCCCTGTAGTAAAGAAATAAACATCATCTTTTCCTCTAATGAACACCTTGTAGGATGACCATTGCGAAGGAAAATAGGCCGGAGAGAGGATGATGACTAACCATGATGCCACCCTCATCTGGCACAATAAGAAACCTCATCATATAATTATGCAGTGCAATGATTTTCGCACTAGCCAACTAGGATTTGTTGTACAATGACCAAGGTCGAACTGATGTGAACTTCATTATGGGATTTAACTGAGCATGCTTGAGAATTAAATGATTGGCCAATTGGCCTTCCTTGCCATCTAACCTTGAGTGCCCAATGACAGACGTTAGATTTAAACACTCGTCGTGGGAGAATTTTTTTTCCTTTATTAATTTTTTTTATATATTTATTTTATTTTTAATTGCTTTTTAAATATATATGAAAAGAATTATGCATATTTATATTGAAACATAAAAATTAAATTGTTATTCACTAGTTCATTTTAAAATGTTTTATTTATAATGCTCATGGAGTATAAAATAAATGATAATACGGTGTATTGCTAAGGCAATCTATAATGTTAAATTCACAAATTTAAAACATTATGAGAAAAAATCCAACAATATTAAAGACTAATGTAAACTAAGCTACATACAATCCTTGAATAATTTTAATATCTTAAATTCCTTAAATCAAAATTTCCCAAACTTGAAACTTACACAACATAACAAATAAAAAATAAATTATTTATGATCAATACTTTTTATTAACTATTAAATATTAAATATCAACTTAATATTAATTATTACACATTTTCTTAATAATAAATTATTAGAAAACATCTTTCAATATAATAACTATTTTTCTTAATTTATTTAAGATAATGATACATCTTTGAGAAGCCAACAAACATGCCGTGAAGGTCATTTAAACGTTTAATCGGAAAAGTGCCCAATCATATGATTAAAGTGCTAGTGGGAAGGCAACTTTTTCCTCTAGCCCTTTAAATGGTTCCAAAAATAATCATTAAAGTTCGATATTTGGTTTGACATACCAAGGACACGTTTTTACATGTTTATTGCTCGGGTCAAATATATGTTATAATGTTTCTATTTATATTTTAATCTGAATATATAAATAAATTGTTCAGCAAAGATGTATATATAAATATATTTAAAATAACTAATTGTATATGTGTATTGATTGGGTTTTTCATAAATGATTATGAAGAATGATTCTGATCTTCTTCGTTCAAGTTTAATTTTTACAAATTACGTAATTAAAATTGACTTTTGATTTAACAACTTTGAACTTTGTTGTTAAGAATAAATAGCAATCATATATATATATATATTACTCTATCAATTAGAAAAAATTATAATATAAATCCATTTTATATTTTTTTATATTATTAAATTATTTTGAAAATAATTTGAGGATTTAAATAGAATTTTGAGTTTGGCAAATGAAATTGACTAAATTGGATGTTCATGGAATTTCATTCTTTGGTAAATTTATTTGATATGCTTGGCAAATCTCAAATATTGAGTTGAGATATCTGTGATCCATATTAAATTTTTGAAGATTTTTTGGCAAAAATCACATAGAGGAAATTTTGTCGACGCGTTTCGAACCAACCAGTGTGGTTCATCATCAGGACAAGTTGAATGAGCAGATCTCGCTTTGCACATTAAATAGATAGGGCAGAATATCCAATGACTCAAATTTCTCGATAATGTAATGGCTAAAAAGTCGTTACCTTATCGAGAAATTTGAGTCATTGGATATTCTACCCTATCTATTTAATGTGCAAAGCGAGATCTACTCATTCAACTTGTCCTCATGATGAACCACACTGGTTGGTTCGAAACGCGTCGACAAAAGTTTCTCTATGTGATTTTTGTTGAAGAATCTTCAAAAATCTCAAATAATTTCACAAAATTTATCTAAAATTATAATGGAATTCTTTTCAAGTTCATTATTAATTCACATGAAATTCAAAGAGGTTTGTAATAAAAAAAATCAATAAAATTTTGAAGGCTAAAACCTACTCACTTAAAAAAAAAAACTGTTTGCACTAACATAATATTTCTCCAAATGTCAAATTTGACAACAAGGGAAATACCAATATAGGTTAAGTTAGCTTTGGAAGGATGTTGAGATAGTCGTGTTATTAATTTACATAGAGAAAGATCCTTTTTAATAATATTTTTCATTTCTTTTTTTTTTTTTTTTATTCACAATTTTTAATACAATTATTTTTTATATATAGGAAACACAAATTATATAAATTTATAAAGAAAGTGTAATATTTCAATACAATATAAAAGTTAAATATACTAGCAAGTGCACTAGATGTTGCAAAGGAAACATTGTAAGGTGGTAGCATAGGAACCAATAACTTCAAGTGCCTTGTAAAATCGATGCAATCTCTACACACCATTAGAATGTTTCAAAATTACATATTTACAATGAACAATATCATTCAATCAACATTTATTACCATGATAAAGAACAATATAAAGCCCTGGAAAATAGGTTTATGATCACCCTCTGAGGACACAAATAAGAACATTGAAGGTACTTTCCTTGGACACAAATTTTGAAGGGCTTCCATGGTGCTGGATAATATCTCTAATAAACATATGATAGGTATTCTATAAAAATAAATACTGGAAACAAGTTACAATTCTTCTAATCAAAATTAACATCACAATTACAATACTGTAACATATTGTCAAGCTAAGTCTAAGCAACCATAACTCCAAAAATATTTAGAGACTAATACTAAAAATTAAGTGTTTGGAATCATGTATCATTCTATATGTATTTCTATCATGTTTATTCATGAAATGTAAGATGAATTTTCAAAACTTGAAAACAAGAAAGTAGAAACAAATTTAGAAATGTGCACCCAAAGATGAAAATTTTGAAAACATGTTATGCTCTAGGAAAAAGTATACAAATTGGTAATCATTTCTCTTCAATCTACTATTAGTCTGGAAAAGATAAACAAGAAATAGTTTTACCTATGTTTCTATTTGTGTCACAAAATAACTCCATGAAGAGATATACAAATGAGCACCATGAATTGCTTGTCGAGGGCATAGTCATTACAAAATACAGGTTCATTGGCATGATCCCTTGAGAAACAAAAAATATCACCTTTTCTCAAAGAAACATAAAAAGTTATATATTAAAAACAAAAAACAAGGGGAAAATATGAGAATCTTGTACTATAAGAATAAATCAAAACTCTCTCAAAAAATATTAGCCAATCATTTCATTATCGGAAGATGTTGTTTGAGTATGGACCTTTTCAACTTCTTTAACATGGAAGTACACACTTGCAACATCAAGTTTGTTGTGTGCAATTAGAGACATGTATGAACTCAGGTGCACAAGATTGTGAATAGTAGTTTCTGTTGCAGAATGCGTGAACCCATTATATTTCGATGAAGAATGTCTGAATCTATTAATTTTTCCTTTCTTTGTGTTTGTAAAAGGTGTACCTAAAACAAGAGTAACAATTCCCCCCTGACCTTTCCTTGATAAGCATCACTAAAGTGTGGTGTTCACATTGCCACCTCCTCATTCTGCCAAGCCCACTTTCAAGACAAAATGCGTTCTATTTGTTGGTGGTTATTTGTTAAGTAGAAACATTCAATGCAGAAATTCCTAGAATTTTTGGATGATATTAGTACACTATAGATTATTTAAAACTAATAGATAATAGCATTACAATGATTCAACCTAGCACTAAAAAAATTTCAAGTTATCCAAAAAGGTCAAGGCAACTATAACCAATTTTAAGCTTCCCAAGGGATGTAACCATCAATCTTGTAGCTCGTTATGCACCATAAATATTAGTTAAAAACCCATTAAACACATCAATATTCTATAATCTTAAGGGCATATAGATTTGGCAAACATAACAATCATTATGAAGGGAACAAGACACATATATTTGGTCCCTTATATATAATCTAGATGAAGGAAAATGGCTCCATGAATTTTCTTCTCCACAATGCCTAGACCCTGTCAAGAAAAATGATGGGGCTTCCCACTTTCTCTTTTGAAAACCTTTGATTCCATCAATCAAGAATATTAGTGCCTAGATGTTGTTCTTCATCAGACAAAATTTCAAATTAGAGTTGTAATTTGATTTTGAATTTTAAATGGAAATGTTTTATTGCAGTGCTTGCATTCTTTGCATTCTCTAGTGAATATAGGAAGGACACTATCACCCACCTTGAGGCCAATTACCCCTTCTCCAACACTGATCCAGGTGGATGTTGGTGGCCACCCACCTATCCCATTTGGACCCCCACAACTGTTTCTTTCAGTTTTTCAGTTTCCTTAATTATAGCACAATTTACTATTTTTAGCAGTTTTTCGAGTCCTAAACTTCCGGAGCCGTTTTGAGGCCCTAAACGACATTTTTTGGGAAATCCACCGCCAGCGATTTATCTTACAAAAAATCGCCCTTTCCATCGTAGTATTTGGAAATATATTTCCAACGGGCTATCATGCGCGTCAAACAGATATAATATGACCAATTCACGACCCCAAGAAGTTGGCTGTCCAACTCACCCCAAAACGGGGCCCACAATTTGGCGTTTCATCTTCTAGGGTTAGGTTTTGGGATGTGAAGGGTTTTCCACTGTTTCTCAATAATAAATAGGCCCTCGAGCCTCATTGTAACATAGTGGAAGACAGTTCAGAGGCATGTAGCCACACATCTCTTCTCAGAGATAAGCTACCATTGCCCTAGCTGGTTTATTTCCATTTATGGTTGCAAGAATATTTCAGTATTTTCCATTAATGAAATGAAGTATTATTTCCGCTGCATCTTTGTGTATATGGTTATCTCTATAATTTTTTGCATTCCTGTTTAAATCCGGATCAGTGGTGTCAAAGCAGTCTGCTTTTTCTCTGTTTTTCTTTGCATGTCCCTAACGAGGTCGGGATATAAAGAGTTAGGGCTTGAACTGGTCGAACCTTTGCAAGACCAGCCTCGCAAATCTCGACGACCTCCCATGGCGGATGAGAAGAAAGACGAGGGGGCAAGAGATCCTATCAAAATCTTGCTCGAAGAAGCACTCGAGTGGCAAAGGAACGCGATGATGGATAGTTTTGCGCAAATCCTTCAGCGGCTACCCAGAGGCGACACATCGGCCTCCAACAGCTACTCTGGAAATGCCACACCATTTAAGGTACAAGTTAATTTTGAAATCTCCATCTTTGAGGGTCAAATAGACACAAATTCCGTAGATAAATGGTTGAATCTGCTAGATGGGTATTTTTCTATTCATGAATTTTCAAGTCAGGAAAAGATTGTTTTTGCTCTTCTCAAAGCAGCCCCCCACATCAAGACTAGTGGGAAATCTACTGTGAGCAGAAGGATGAAAGTACAGGCTCACTATTTTCAGCCGCACCCACTTGGAATGACTTCCGGGATGCCATCAAGGAGCAGTACTACCCTGTCAAATACTATGAGGACAAATACATCAAATGGACCACACTGCGGCAGGGACGAGACCAAGATGTTCCAGAGTTCACAAACATTTTTCATACCCTTCGCACATAGTTGGGTATCAAAGATTCTAAGCGGCATCTGGTGCTCAAATACTGTGGCTGCCTACACAGATACATCCAGGAAGAGATGGAGTTCTTAAACATCTCCTCACTTGGCACAACATACCAATATGCTGTCAAAATCGAGCAAAAGTTCAAACAGAACAAGCGAGACTTTGGATCTGCAAATCCGAAGCCCAAAGGACAAAACCAAGGTGAGGTGACCCAAGACAACCCCTTGAAACTGCAAGAAAAGAACAACACCACGAAGCTGAAGAAGGACACAGGAAAGTGGTGTGAGTTCCACAAGAGTCCCACTCATAACACAAGTGAGTGTCGGACCAAGAAGTCGCTGGTGGCCAAGTTGAAGGCTTCCGAATCAGATGCATGTTCTGACTCTGAGCCAGAACTTGACAAGGGGAATGGAAAAGGGAAGCAGATCATTGATGCGGAGCCCAATGCCACTGTTGCCACTGCCAAGATCCAGAAAAATGAGCCCAAAGATCTAGAGAAGGGGGAACATCTTTTCCACTCACAGATGTGGGTGAAGGGTTCCCCACTGCAATTCATTGTCGACAGTGGCAGCCAAAAGAACATCATTTCAGCAGAGGTCATGAAGCGGTTCGGCCTACTGACTACACCACACCCACAACCATACAGTATTGGGTGGCTTCACGAAGGACGAGATCTCAAAGTTCGCCAGCAGTCCCGCCTTCCCTATAGCATCAAGCCCTTCACAGACGAGGTATTGTGTGATGTTACACCTCTTGATGATTGCGATGTACTATTAGGCTAGCCATACTTGTGGAAGAAACATGATGTGTATGAGTCAAGGCCTTGCGCTGTCATTATTTCTTTGGATAATTCATTATACAGGATACCGGAGGTAGCCCCACCTACCGCCACCTCTTTGATCTCTGCTAAGAAAGGAAGCAAGCTCATCTCCCAGATTCGGAAATTTATTTCCTATTTGGTTTGCTCCCAAAGTAAAGGGAAGTTCGTTGCTACATCCATGACCCCCGAAAAGGGTTCCTCCATGCATTAGCAGCAGCAAAGGGATACGGTCATGACAGAACACAAGAAACAACTTCTCCTCACCCACAGGGGTACCACACAAGTTTCAGGTGGGCAACAAAGTTTGGTTGCATCGACAGAAAGAACGCGTTACCAGAACCCATCAGAAGCTCAGACCACTCCGACAAGGTCCTTACAGCAGTACCAAGGCTATGGGCAATAATGATTTGAAGCACAACATTCCTCCATGCCTCCACTTGCACCGAGTGTTCAATGTGGACCGCCGTCAACCATGCTTCCCACCATTTTTGGACACATCAGAGATTGCAGAACAACTCACCAACGACCCAGCTCAACAGAAGCTTCCTCATCTCAGGGAGGAACTCAACGCAATAGGGACCATTGCTTCCTAAGGGGGGAGGAATGATCCAGGTGGATGTTGGTGGCCACCCACCTATCCCATTTGGACCCCGACAACTATTTCTTTCAGTTTTTCAGTTTCCTTAATTATAGCACAGTTTACTATTTTTAGTAGTTTTTCGGGTCCTAAACTTCTGGAGCTGTTTTGAGGCCCTAAACGACGTTTTTTGGGAAATCCACTGCAACGATTTTTCTAACAAAAAATCGTCTTTTCCATCGTAGTCCTCGGAAAGATCTTTCCAATGGGCTATCATGCATGTCCAATGGATATAATATGACCAATTCGCGACCCTGGGAAGTTGGCTGTCCAACTCACCCCAAAATGGGGCCCACAATTTGGCATTTCATCTTCTAGGGTTAGGTTTTGGGATGTGAAGGGTTTTCCATTGTTTCTAAATAATAAATAGGCCCTCGAGCCTCATTGTAACACAGTGGAAGACAGTTCAGAGGCATGTAGCCACACATCTCTTCTCAGAGATAAGCTACCATCGCCTTAGCTAGTTTATTTCCATTTCTGGTTGTAAGCATATTTCAGTATTTTCCATTAATGAAATGAAGTATTATTTCCACTACATCTTTGTGTATATGGTTATCTCTATAATTTGTTGTGTTCCTGCTTAAATCTGGATCAATCCGGATCAAACACTCCCAACAATTATGCATTCAGAAATGAGAAGCAATTAATCACAAGGAAAATTTTCCTATAAAATGCTACATTTCTGGTTGAATAATTAATTTCAAACATCATTTATTTCAAAATAGAATTTGTGTAATAAAACATAGTGGATACCAATATTATCCATGTCCAAATATGCAGGGAAAGATAGGAGTGTGGCCCTGCAACTAAGCAGTAGCAAACGTTTTATTACTAATAAAATTGAATTTCCACTCAAAGAAACAAGCTAGTGGACAGTCTAGATGGGGAATATGTCTTAACATCAAAACTACTAAGAATTTAGAATGGTCAAAAATATGAAATGTGTAATCTTCTAATTGTTTAAAATATTTAGGTCTAAAAAATCTATGGTTATAGGCCTTGGTTCAACATCCATATGAATCTCCTAGTATTGAGAAAGTTGGATGCCATGTTGATTATAAGGAAGGGAAGAAATGGTGGTTGTCAATTCCAAGAGTACCTATGAATGAGCTATCATACAAAATGAGGAAAAGGTTTCTCTATGAGAGAGATTGTATAAATTGGGTCTTCAAAGCTGCAAATTCCATAAATGATCAGGTTCTTTTTGAAACACATGTTTGTGATGTATACTGGGATACACTTCCTAAGGTAAATCATCACTTTGTCATAAAGGATTTTCTTTGGTTTTGAGATGGTGAAGCTCTTGTGTCATATGTAAATCCATGCTTCTCAGGAGTTGTGGCCTAGAAACTCCTCCCCCTTTTCAGTCCATTGGTTGAACCCAATTACCCACTCTAAAGTTATAAATACACTCTTTAGCAATAGAATTCGATTAATTTTCTAAGGACAAGATTATCAATAGAATAAGTCTCATTTGCACCTACACTGTAATAAAGAACACAAAAAATGTTAGCATATAGATCAAAACAATTTAAGAATAGACATCCTTGTTTCAAATTTTAAAAACTAGATGTACAAGTGCATGTTATCAGTTCAACAATTTAATACTCAATTTTTTTTTAGATTATTATGAAATTCTAAGGAAAGAATGAAAAACTAATCTTTAAAGGCTTACATAAAAATTAAGAATCTGTTAAGCTACAAAGTTGAGTCATCAACAAAGAAATTAAGAAGATTATGTTATAAGATAAGTTTTTAAATATAAGGATCCCATCCCATCCAACCATGGAGTTCAGTTAGAGTAGTTTATCAATATCCTATTTCTTGAGACAACTCAAGAGAAAATCATCATAATTCCTTCATAATATGATGCCATTAATGAGTTTATATTTCGTAGATTTCAACCTCAGTGCTATTCTCTTCTTTTGATCGAGATATCAGTTCTATATGGTGAGGTCTCATGTTCATGTTGCTACAAGGTCACATGATTAGGGTGAGCCAAAACCTTCTAAGGCTAAGGCTTCTTCCGATATCCTAGAACCACTCCATATTGAGAGTTCTATAGTTGAGCCTATACATTGGATGTCGAAAGGCTCTAGAAAACATTTGAATTTTAATCCCAACGCTAGGTTTCTCAAAACTATTCTATTGTTGAATATATGGGCTAGAGCCCTTATGCGATGTCAGCATTAGAGGTACTCCAATGGTGTCCTACACAAAGGAGTGCATTTCTCACTGTGATCAGAGTAGTAGATCCAATGAAATATCTTATTATTAAATTTGATATGTTAAGTTCTAATAAGAGACTCCCTCATCACATGGATTTCCATATTAAACCTACTTATCAAAAGTTGAATATCTTTCAAATTGTAGTTAATGAAGGGGCCTCTACATGTGTCATGTTGATGTCATGTTGGAAGGCTATTAGGTCTTCGGAGGTTGTTCCTTCCCCTACTCTCCTTACTACATTTGATAGTCATTCTCATAGGTCTCATGGAATTCTTCCAGCCTTTCCTATCTGTGTTCGGGGAAAGTTTTTCAATGTCAATGTAGAGATAGTTGATGCCAACCTTGATTATAATATTCTTTTGGGTCGAAATTGGTTTTATGAAATGGATGTTATTGTTTCATCATTGTTTCACATCTTATTCTTCCCTCATGAAGGGATAATTGTTACAATTGATCAATTTTCTTATTCTCCTAATGATCCCAAAGTATCCTCGAACTCTACCATCCCCTTGGTGAAGAATACCAAGCATCTTGTCGAGAATTTGGGAGTTGGAATGTATTCCTCATTGATGGGTATTTTTGATCTTCCTTCTCCTATTGCTCATGTTAATGCCATTTCATCTTCCAAGGCCGCTCCTCTAAGAGGTTCATTCAGAACTCATTATTTTTATGATAATTGGCCCTTAACCCCTCTACTTCGTCATTAGAAGAGGGGAAAGTAGGTGGAATGGAATACCTTATATCTACAACAGAAATCACATACCAATATATAGTGAATTGTGTAGATTATTATTCCATTCCTCTCCTATCAGAGGATTTGGATGCTGATGTGGCTCTGGCATGGACTCTTGAATCTACTTCAGTTATGGATTTCCTTGACATAGCCTTACCATTCGAAGGGGAAATCCTAGAAGCAAAGACTGTTGCAAAAAGATCGTGGGATGATTTGCATCATCGATCATATTTTCTCCTAGATTCGATTCAAGTTGAATCAAATTTGTCCAGTCGTTCTTCAACTGGAAGTGTTCATAAAATTCTAAATCCTTTGGCACCAACATAGTGTTAGAAAATTATATATTACGGAGCAATGGAACACATAAAATATTGCAGAAATATAAACACAGAAAATGCACAAAACAAGAGAGACACAGATATACGTGGTTCACCCAGTTTGGGCTACGTCCACCTCGAAAAACCAGTCCTTCCTTTCTATTATCCAGCAAAATGAAGAGACACAACCTACAGCAAATCCGCTGTAATATCCTTTGTTTT
>APFE030004471.1:152327-174241 GCA_000404065.3 Pinus taeda
GTATACATCCCGCTGAAACAAAGACCTCTGAACAATCATGCTCCACACACAACACATAGATCTTTGCCAAAGGTAATATGTCCAATATATTGCAAACTATTATGGTGAACATTTCGAGGAATCCCAATATTATCCAGATAATCTTCATCAGAGTTGGATGTTCCCTTGAAGAAATCAATATTTATACTAACCTTTTTAATGAATTTCGAGATGTGTTTACTTTGTCTTATGAATAAATTCTTGTAATCGATCCATGGATAGTTAAACATGAGATCAAGACATACGAAAATGATAAGCATGTATGACAAAAGCTTCAATTGATAAATCCTAGGAAAGCAACAATTATTAAAGCTAAGGTTGAAAATCTAATTAAGGTGGGTTTCATATACCCCATTCCTTTAATTGAATGGATCTTGAATCTAGTCCCTATTGATAAAAAGAAAGGGACGATCTAGATATGCATTGAATTTAGGGATTTGAATAAGGCTTGTCCTAAAGGTAATTTCCCCACTCCGTTTATCGATCAGATCATTGATGAGTGTGCTAGAAATGAGGTGTTGTCCTTCATGGATAGGTTTTGAAGATATAATCAAATAACTATCCATCTTGAAGATCAACAAAAGACAACATTTATTTTCCCTTGGGGTATACTTGCATACAAGAAGATGCATTTTTGCCTCAAAACTATTAGAGCTACTTTTCAGTGGGTTCTCTCTTATGATTTCCATGACATCAAGCACATAATAGAAGTTTATTTCGATGACCTAGGTGCTCATTCTCGAAATATAATTGATTGTCCACATCACCTTCGTTTGGTTTTTGATCTCATCATTATAGCATCTAGTTGAATCCTAATAAATGGATTTTTACTCTCACATTCGATCGATTATTGGGATTCATTGTGTCCAATGAAGGGATTCATGTGATCCATTTAAGGTTGAGGCAATACTTTAGTTGCCTCCCCCATCAACAGTTCCTCAACTTCAGGGTCTCCAAGGTAAACCCAATTTCTTTAGGATATTTATTGTAAACTACGCTGAGATTGCAAAAGGATTTATGCGGTTACTGAAGAAAGGAGTTCCATTTGTTTGGGACTATTTCTCTTAGCACTCCTTTGATGCTTTGAAAAAGGAATTCGACTCTGCTCCTCTTTTGAGTCCACCCAGTTATAACAGGGATTTCCTCTTGTATCTCGTTGCGATAGAATCAACCATTGGTATGGTTCTGGTTCAAGAAGACAATTATCTTAGAGAGCATGCGATTTATTATCTAATCCGAGGCTTAGTCAATACTGAACTTAGGTATTCTCATATAGAGAAATTGGCTTTGGCAGTGTTTTACGCTCTACAATGAGTTCGTCAATATATTATGCTTAGAAAAACTTTTGTGTTGGTTGATGTCAAACCATTTCAGTTTGTCCTTAGTAGGAGAGTGATTGGGGGGGGGGGGGGATTTAATAAATGGAATCTCATCTTACAGTAATTTGAGCTCAAATTTATGCCAGCTAAGTCCAAAAAATATTTAGTATTCACATAATTGATTTCAGACTTCCCCTATGAAGAGGATGTTGTTTATGAAGAGTCATTTCCTGATGAACATCTCTTCCTAATATCTTCACAGGATCCTTCGTATGGAGACATCATAATAAATCACTAGAATTCAAGGTTTTGTCATACTTTTTTGAAGGATGAGCGTAGAAAATTGTGTCACTTAGCCAGTAATTATATTGCTATCAATGACACTTTGTATCGTCAAGAGATTGACTCAATCCTTAGGCATTGTTTAACTTTAGAAGAAGCTGAGTCTGTTCTTCAATAGTTCCACAATGTACCTTGTCGAGGTCATCTATCTGGGCTTGCTACAACCAAAAAAAATCTTTCGTGCAGGCTATTTTTGGCCCTCAATTTTTAAAGAATTCGTGGAAGCAGTCAAAAAATTCCATGCTTGTCAGGTATATACTCAGAAAACGTGCTCTCATCTAACTCTACTTTTTCCCGTCATTACTGTTCGTCGTTTCACAATGTGGATTATTTATTTTATGACTTGTAACCCAACTTTGGCTAAAGGTCACAAGTACATTATCGTAGCAATGGACTACTTTACAAAGTGGGTTGAAGTTATGCCTACTTTCAAAAATGATGATGAGACAACAACGCTTTTCCTACTCAACCAAATATTTTCATGTTTCGATATGCTAGGCGAGATTTTCACTCATCATGGCAGTCATTTTTAGAATAAGATGATGTCTGTGTTGGCTTTAAAGTTGAGATTTCGGCAGGAGAATGTGTGTTCATACTATCCTCAAGTTAATGGTAAGGTTAAAGATGTGAACAAATCCCTCAAAACTATCCTGCAAAGGACAATAAATAAAACTATATCCAATTTTCACATCATGCTATATCTTGTGATTTGGGCATACCAAATGTTAATAAGACCACTATGGTTTTTACTCCTTTTCAGCTAGTTTATGGTTTGGAACCAATCTTCTTTGTGGAATGTGAGATCCCATATCTTAAATTAGCAGTTCAAGTTCTTCTAAACACATCTAGTCTTGAAGAATTCCCTATTCATTTGGAACATCTTGATGAGCAGTGTCAGGATGTAGCCACAATAAATGAGGCTCATAAAAAGAGAGTAAAATCCCAATGTGACAAGACTGTACATCCTAGGGTTTTCTTTGAAGGTGACCTTGTCCTGGTATATGACCAAGATAAGGACACCTTGGGGGCAGGCAAGTTAAAACCCGTGTGGTACGGTCCTTTTATCATTAAAAAGGTCTTGAAAAAAGGTGCATATGAGTTGGTTGACTTTGATGGAAACATGTTGTCGGAGCTAAGAAATGGGCTCTATTTTAAGAAGAATTATGCTTAGGTTGTTTCCTATAATTTGCTTTCTTTTGTAAATCTTGTACATAGTTGTTTATTTCTGTCTATGCGTCTTGTGGTGATGTTGTTGTTTCGATTTTCTTTGGGAGTTTTTGATGCGTGACCTGGTGTATCTAGGATTTGATCAGTTGTTAGTCTCAAGAGGCATATGTATTAGTCCTACATCTAACAATATGGTTGAATACAATGCTGTCATTAATTTACTTTCCAAAGGAATACCTTTTGGTATTGAATTGTTAATGGTTTATTTAGATTCATAGCTAGTGGTTTCTTAATTAAATAACATATATCATGTGAGAGATCCTTTATTACATCGTCAATTTTTGAGAGTGATATTATTACAAAGATCATTTAATTTTATTACTTTTATTCATATTCCACGATTATAAAATTCTTTTGTTGTTTCTATAACTAATCATAGCTAATCAAGTATTAGATTGGCACGTTTATCAGTCATCAAAGTAAAATAAAAAATACTATAAAATCATCTGTATATATGATCAAAACATTGTGAAACTGTTTGTATATAGATAGGAATAATATGTCCAAAATAGTACGAAATATGGACAAATGTCCTACAAAATTAGGGCTTAAGCCTGATCATGTCCATAAAATATTAGTCATCTAAATCTAAGTCTGTGGGCCCTACCCTAGGTGAGCGTCAGGAATGAGGATGATGGAATTTTCCACTCATCAGAAGAGACACACCCACTCTTGTGGTACTCCTACCACTCGCCTTTGAATAGCCTCAAGGAGATCCTCTATGGCTACCATGGGAACCTGGTGAGTCAAAATCTCCATGTTCCTCTGAACTGTATGAAGGACTCTCTCGGTCTTAGTTGATACTCTCTCCACATCTCTAGCATGATCTTGTAAGTTTTTTGTTTCACGAAAAAATAATTTTAACTTCTTAATATCATATTCAAAATCCAAAAAAAAATAAGTAACTTAAAATCTATTTTTTTTACCCATATCACCCCATGCAACACCCTCGGGTAGGGCTAGATCCAAGTGCTCTCAGTAGTCTATTCTTGAATAGGGGTAGTCATCTATAGCTATGACTGATTCCTCGCACCAAAGGAAGAACTTGTCATCAAATGTTGCTCGGGTGACTTCGACCCACCTAGTTTCCTGATTAGGTCTGCCCATCTAGCCATGCTTGGATCCCTGGGAATGCTGATGGTGGTAGACACTTTGGGTTAGAGGGCTGATACTCTCTCAAAGAAAAAGGAAAAAAGTGTGCTACCATAGCTGAAATGCTTCTTTTTCCCTAGTCCCACTGAAGATAGTTGCTTCCTCATAAAGGTCAAGAGCCCTGTACACCAATTAAAGACTTTCAGATGAAGGCACTCTACTTCAAAGAACATGGAAGGTCATGGGGCCTGATGTAGAGCCAATGAACCTGCCACTCTAGAAGTCATAAAGAGGATGATCTTGATTAGCAAGCTTCTCACATTCTTGATCAAAATTTGAGATTCAACCTTGTCTGTCCATGGTGTTTAGTAGATATCTATATAATCAAACACATTTAGGCCTCCCATTGCCCTCTCTTTCTGATTAAATGCATCCCCTTTTCGGAAAATTCTTGTAATAAAGTAAATATCATCTACATTAATTTGTAAAGGCATTTGATCTGTCATGAAAACCTCCTTCTCTAGCCCAGTAATGGAAAAGCATTTCTAGCAATCGAATTTGGGTCTTCATATTTGACATCATGAACAATTTGAACAATCCACATATTCTTAATGTATCAAATGCAATTGCATCCCCTAAAACCTCATTGTAAACTTCACTATGCTCCCTCTCCTTCCAAGCAATTTAAATCATGCGAATTTAAGAAGATTCATCCATTACAAATCGGAATTTTTAAATTTTTCTACACGTACGCAACTTCTTTAAATGACAATCATGTGTACACATGTCTTTTGCTTTAAAAGTTTACCTGTAGGGCTTATATACGCAACTTTGAAAGGGATGACCCGCATACACTTAAAGATAAATTTAAAATTAAAAGTTCTACCATAAAAATCGATTGAATCTATTCAAAAAGACATGAATTGGATGACAATATGGATTTAGAATTACTTGGAACCCTTTGGTTGATGAATTGGTTGAGGAAACTGTGAAATGGAGTAGCCCAATTTTTTCTCTAAAAATATCAAGATCTCAACACTTGCAAGTTAAAATGAATTTTGGTGAGTTGAAATGTCTTTTTATATTAGAACTTTAAAAACCCACTCTTATAAAGTTCATAATTTTTAAATTTTAATATTTCATGAAATTTTTAACTTTTCGCTTGAAGTGTTGGGGGAGGTTGTTTTCCAGGGTAAATGAACACTTTTTAAAAAATTTTCAAAACTTTGTCTCCATGATCATAAACCTATCATCGCATGTATCATTTTCATCACTGGCATATAGGTTAGGACATGTCACTTTTCCACAGCGTTATAGATCTTAACCTCGTATTGTGATTTTTTTCCATAGCGTCAACCCCATTATATTGTGCTTTTCAAACCACTTTTACTCGCCATCTTATAAAATCTCAACATAATGGTAGATCCATCCTTACATGGGCTTCCTAGTTAGATCCTCACAATCATATCTTGCCCATGCTGCAAGAATTGCTTAGGCTCGGGATACCTCTTTAGTCCTGCTATGAATTTGCAATGAAGCCTCATTTCTGTTCTTCTTCACTATTATTCTGGCTTTTTACCCTAGAGGCTCCCATGTGTTAAGTTGTACCCCTGCATTTCATATCGATTACTTGTACCTTTTGGCCTTAAACAAGCTTCATTTGGACTCGTGTATAAGCCACTTTTGACCATAACCTTTCTACAAGTTCAAACCATGCATTCATTAGCATATGCAACTTGACACCTTTTATCCGTGGAAAGAACATTCCTTTGATGGTTGATGATGAGTTTCACCACCTTGGATTGAGCATAGGAATGTTCCAGTCCAAAGAACTAGTACATTTTATTTTAAACACTTGACCTTTCCACTGTTACACTATAGGCATTATTTTATTCCTTTTCAAGCTCTATATATGAAAAATACAAAAAAATTATATATTCCAAAAAAGGGTGGGAATGAGATATTTAATTCCATATTTGATGGCAACAAGAGTGAGTTATGTTTCCCTTAAACAAAGTACTCAACATAAGCCTTTCCTCCATTGGGATGGGACTTAGTTCAAATTTAAGAGAGTCGTAATATTGTTCTTGAGTCAGCCCTCTTCCGATTTGTTATCTCTTCTAATCATATGGAGAGTTTATTAATGCCTCCTCCATTGCTAACTTATACAAAGTTATTTTATGCTGCCATAGAGTCACATATGAGTCATTCATTGTTTCAAGGGAAGTCAACTTGTATCAGGCATTCTGTGATATCTTTTAACTCATTTTTAGTTGACCATACCTGGTCTATCAAGTTATCTTCAATATCACATCAGTTATTTGGTCCTTTTCTCGTGCTGGTTAAGAAGGTTTCCATTGAACTCTTGCTGGTGGGTCTGCTCTTATCGAATCTGAATTTTTTTTCTGAGAGTAGGCCTAAAGCCGCAACCTGGACCTATTTACATTACTTATATGTGACCTTGTGCTCAACATCGAACAGTATCATGGGTCTTTGATTGAGTGGTTTCCCTTCTTTCTAGTGCCATCTTACATTATCACACGTTTGGATTTGTGCAGTACCTTGGTTTCCATTTGACCCTATTGGTGGATTCCTTACCTCTGTGTCAACTCTCATTATTGGTTGGTTCAGAGGGTTTCTGTCATGCGCTAGCCACATCTTGTGTACACCGGAAAGATACCTTGAAATGGTTACTTCATCTCTTTTCATCTGAGTTCTTACAAATTATTGGCCAACGGGTTACACTCATGCTGGTTGATGTGGGATGCCTTAATTCCGTCATTCCAACAGATCTTTTCCCATTAACTCCAACTCATTTATCTTGGAACAAGGTCTAGAGACCTTTTTTCAGTACATTAGGGTTTGCAATCATCAATGGTAGACTCCTTCACTATCGACAGTAAGAATACATCAATGTATCTTGACTAATAGATTCTCTCAAGTGTTTGAATTCAACACATTTATTCGCACTTGTTAGATTGTATCGGGGTACCTTGACTCTCATGATCATTATCGGTGATATTTTTTTTTCTAGAGAATGCATTATCTGTCACAAGTACAATAATAGCATATCAATGTACTTTTTTGCCCACATTCCTCTCAAGTCTATGATTAAGGATTGGATGAACAAGGTGTGAAAGCCACATAGGTAGTGGGTCTTGATCTTGATGGTAGTTTCATCTTCTAGACAACAGGGAATGTCATAAACCATCTCTTCCAAATTTTGCAGGTCCTTTGGTTAGTCATGTAGTAGTAGTCTCTTCTACATGATCTTGTAATTTAGGGGAGTCATTGAGGTCTTTAGTTGAGAGGTTAGGAGCAAACGAGTTAGTCCCTCCTCATCCTTCATGGCAAGGGAATGATTGGTCCGATGTCTATGGAAACATTGTGAAAGGAAGCTTCAATATCAAGAAGATTGTAGTTTTCAAATAATAAATGCATTAGTTTGTATATCAAGTTTAGGAGGAAAATGCATTTATCCAAGAATTCCATTCACACCATTTATAAACTTGATAACAATATCTAACAAAAGTTCAAAGTCTAGGAATACAATGGAACCAAGATAGGCAGACAACACCACCATTCTTTCCACTAAATCCATGAAATGTGTGATTTCATGGGTGATCACTAGTGACCACTCAATGAGATCCATATGGAGATATTTTTTTGGATATAGAGATAGCTCCCACAATACCAACATATAGAAAGACTCCTCTTGATCTTGATGGAAGTTTCATCTTCTAGACAACAAGGCATGTCATAGACCAGTGCTTCCAATTCTTCCAGGTCCTCTGGTTGGTCACATAACAATAGTTTCTTCTCTATGATCTTGGATGTTAGAGGAGTTACTAAGGTCTCTAGCTGAGAGGTTAGGAGTGATTCGGTTAGTCCCTCCTCATCATCACATGGCAGTCTCACTTCATAGTCCTTGGTTGTGAAGCTTGAGAGGCGTCCTTGGGTTCTCAGTGGTCCTCTCACTTCATCCTACTTATGCAAGAAATCCTTGTAGTATGTCCTTGGTTGTTTGATTTGTATATCTTTGATGATGTAGAGTTGAGTAGTTATGTTGTTATCTTCCTTTTCTAGGAATGCATTTTTCTCTCCTAGTTTGTATGGACATGAATGTACTTAATCGCAGTGACGAAGAGATAGATAGAATCCTTTTGATATTGATGGTAGTTTCATCTTCTAGACAACAGGGCATTTCATAGACCAACTCTTAAAATTTTTGGAGGTCCTCTGGTTAGTAACATAGTAGTAGGCTCTTCTCTATGATCTTGGATGTTAGGGGAGTCACTGAGGTCTCTAGCTGAGAGGTTAGGAGTGACTCTGTCAATCCATCCTCATTCTCAGGTGGCATTGAGTTTCTATTTATTTTGGTGGGTAGTAGAGGCACCAAAAGCCATCAAGCATGGGAGGAAAGGAAGATCAAGTTTAACCCTCAACATTTTCTATTGGGATTTTGCCTCAGCTATTTAAAATGAGGGCCAAAAAACTTCCCTTGCCTAAATAAAATGGACTTTCGAGATTTCAGAAACAGTGAATCTCATTCTCAAATGCCAATCATCATATGTTTTTAGAACATGTTAAGGACTCCACAAAAAGGATTTAATATGTCATTTCATGGATATATGGCCTTGAACAAAAACAATAGTGAAATGGATAAAGGAAAAAATGAAAGTTCAGAATGGTGGGTTATAAAAAAAATTCCACACAGTTGTTTCTTGGTGTTTTTTTTATCCGAGCAAGAGGTGGGGTCTTTAAAGGTGGTCCTCGAATATGGAAAGAGCCAGACTGTCTATGAATCTCTAGACAATATGGTTCAACCCCTCTCAAAGGATCTCCTTCAAATCTGGAATGTGTAATACTTCAAACTTTTCATTCCCAATTCTTGCATGCTTAATTATTGAACAAGTGAAGAATACCATCTGAACCTTTCTTATGACTTGGGAAGATGCAACAAAAATACAAAACATAAACTATGACTAGACTACATATTCTAGACTATTCATGGGTATAATACCTAGACAATAAGAACATTACATTCAAGTGTATGGAGTCTAGAAACTATGTTGAGTATGGACAAGTTGCTTGTTTATGCACAATATTTCAAAAGTTAGCAAGATCAAGCTTTAGAGAAACCACATCCTAAAACTATATTTTTGGCAATGGCATGGCGGTCAGGAAACTAGAAGCATATGTCAAGATATTTTGGAGTTCTATAAAAAGGATAGTTCGAAGGCATTCTGTAGTTGACTTCAATCTTTTTTAAGCCATGATCGATACCAATCAAGAAGATAAGTCACGAGACTCATTAAGAATGCATCCATAAGCAAAAATCATATATAATAATTATCAAAATATACATAATTTTTTTATAATAATCAAAGAATAGTTCCATGAATACAATAATCAACATCTGCACCACAATTCATATTAACATGAGAAACTAGTATGTGGCAATAATCACTTGAATGTGAAATCTATGCACATGAACTCACAACTTGAATTTCTTCATAATATCTAGCAGCCATTTTTTTAAATTGAGCCAAAACCTATCAAAAGTAAACCATGCAGCAAATTTACTTAGCAAATATTCCTTAGGTGCAATGATTAGTTATAAAACAAACTTTCCCCCTCACATCGAAGTGTAAATACTCACCTTCCTATTCACACTCCTTTTATGGAAATAATGAAGGCACTTGTTTGCAATGCATCCATATTCAAACACATATATTTGTGGAGTTCCACAAACGAAGAATTTCATAAGTTTATGCTTAGAGGATACACATCACTGCAAGCATGCTTTTTCGGCCCTTCAAAATCTACCTTAATTATTCAAGTTCCACAATTTCCATGTGCTAATAGACAATGAAAAAGGAGACATACTCTAAGAAATCAACAAACCCATTATAACTTTGTAACTATCATGATTTTGTGCATGAATAAAATTACTTTGAGTCACTGCATGAAGGAAAATTCTTAGAAATTTTATTGAATGTGTGACGCAAGGGAGAACAATTTCTAGAGAACAGGAAGCACACTTTCTTAAATGATGATGGGAATAACAACTGGATCACAGAAATAGATGACAATCCCATAGAGATTACAATGATGGTCAATGACCATCTTGTGGCTAACATTGATACCACCACAATACACTATACTCCTAAACCTATCGGAAGTCATTTGGTAAGGCCCTTGTCTCACAACAACCTCTTAAATCCACTCTTATTGTAAGCCTAGGCTATAACATTATTATATAAATAATTAATTTAATTTTATAGTAAAAGAGGTTATCATCCAACGATTTGACATTCTATCACCCAATCACCATCCATGAATAAAGAAATAGATGACACACAAGTTAGACTTCAGAATGTCTCAACAACTCAAAGACTAACCGTCAACTCACCACATAGCAAACTGAAATATATTTAAAATATTCTAAATTTGACAATAGAAATAAGAGATAATATACCATCACTTCCTAGAGAATATACATGCATTTTCTACTATACCATCATTCGAATTTGTAGTGGCTGACGCCCGATCAAACTTCGCATCAAAACTACTTCAACCCCCTCAGCGTTACATCAGAACTTAGTTGTAACAATAATTCAACTTTAAGAAAGAAAATCAATGTGTTTGGAGAGGCTTTTTAAGGATGTTTTTAGCGATCTTTCTTTCATGATTATGAAATAGTTGATTTTTTTGTTATTTTTTTTATAGGCTATAAAAGTTATCATAATTTAATTGTCAAAACTAACAGTGGGGGTAATTATTTATATATATTATTTTTGAATGTAGGTTGATTCATCACCATTATTTGCTGATGGTTTCTTAAACCATTGAAAAAATACAAGATCTTAATCAAACAAAAACAGTGTTAAAATATACCCCAAACTTTGACTATTATTTAATACTCTTCTATGATATTAGAAATATTTACATTTCTTTTAAAATATTAAAAAGAAATTTAATTGGGTGTAACCAGCTTTAGGAATCCATCCTAATTTAATAATCCCAGATCACTTTGCTCTCACTATTATGAAAAATTTGGTAAAGTTTATACTATTGTTATTATTCTCATCCTAGTTTAATAATGCCATCACTTTCCTCTCACTGTTATGAAAAAATTGGTAGAGTTTATGCTGTTGTTATTGACCAACATAATTGAACAAACTTTTTAAAATTAAAAAATACAAAAAGAAATTAACGTTTCATTGGAAACACTCTCAAAAACTCCATGCCAAAACCGTTAAATAAAAAAAATAAAAAAATAAAAAACAAAACCCTTGGAGACGGGTTTCGAGTAAAAAAACTATGTGAAGTGGTAAAGAGGAGTATGTTTGTGTATGCTGTGACCTTAGGTGTTGTAACTCTAAACAAGCACACGTAGGGACCTAGCCTATGAAAAAGATATAATATACAATTTTAAAATTTAGATTTTAAATTTTTTTCTTATTATTTTCTCAAAATGACATAAAATTTCTATTGCGTTAGCAACAAGAAATAGTTGAGTAGCAAAATCTTATGGAGTGGAGAGGGCCGAGTATGATTTGTAACTTTATCAAAATGAGATATAAAATTTCTATTGCGTTAGCAACAAGAAATGGTTGAGTAGCAAAATCTTATGGAGTGGAGAGGGCCGAGTATGATTTGTAATTTTATCAGTCCATATCCAAGTTGAAATTTCAGTCAAACCAAAACAAAAAAAAATAAATAACTATACAAAATATTTAAATAATATCCTCATAAAAAAATTTACAAATGAAAAAATTAAATCTTTCTTTACTCATATTAAATTAGTATTGAAAATAAATCTATGTTAATTATATTGTCATTCTATATCACATTCTCATTTCATTTTATTTATTTATTTCTCTTTTAAAATAAAAATACAAATTTTACTTTAATTTAGGTATTAAATAAAATCTTTAATTACTCAATTTATTGAGATGATATGAAACTATTAAATTCGCATGTGGAGCTATTAAATTGTATAATTAATTTAAGAATTCATATTATAAATATATATTGCCATACTATGTCGAGCGTTGGCACCAGTAGACTGGATTCCGTTGGGAGAATCGCTTTCTGCCATAGTTCCCTATGCTATGTAGCTCTGTCAGCCTGTCAAAGAATTTAACAACTTATATTAATATTCAAACTATTTGTCGACCTATATCAATTTCAATGAATATAAGTTCTCACATAAAACCAAAAAAGTGGCAGTGTATTTGGTACAGGCTTTGGGATTACACAATTATGGGGATGAAATGAAATTGTTGGAAATGTTAACAATGCGGAGGATGAAGACGGGATAATCAGTATTGTTGTTATCTGGGCTCCAAGAATGGGACTAACACCTCCGTGGGCCACTGATACATGTGAAACTCACCACTCTGGGGGCACTTCTGACCTCTTTTTTTCAGGTCTAAAAAGCTATATTGTATTTATATCAGAAATATAAACAAAAACATTATATCAGTTTAGTTGTTTTTCATATACATGATATAAAAGTATACGAAAGATTTATCACCAAGACTCAAACAAAATTGAAAGACTGAATTGTTCCATATATATGAAACTATAATAGGATCGGCATAAATCAAAAAAGCTCCCAGTAAAATTGAGCAGCATCTGAACAAGATTGTCTAATAAAACCAAAAATTTACAGACAATAAAAGGCTGAAACTATAAAGGACTCGCACTCCGTAACAAATCTAAGGCAACAAAAAGAAACTGATCCTGGTATACTGCTTCCAGGGCACTTCTGACCTTACGAAGGAAAAGATTGAAATGTTCAAAATTTATGTAATTACAGTTTGTAATTGTAGTATTAACGTTCGACTACTTAACAGATGGGACAGAAAAAGAAGCGAGTCAATAGATTCGCTGCAAATGTTGTACTGGCAAGGCTAAGACTAGAGGAAAATGGTTGGTCAACGAAGGGCAATCTGCTTTATAGGTTTGATAAAGACGGCTTTTTTTTAATAATTATGACAATCAGAATCAACATGGTGAACAATCTTAGTACCTAGAAGTGTTCCCTAACTCGATTTTAACCTAGCAGGTAGTTTAGCTATGTTGTATTAGTTATATTTTGGATAGCTATGTTGTATTAGTTATATAAGTTTTGGTTAAAGTTATAAAAACTTGGGAAAATACTCGAAGAAAAATAGTTGACGATCTATTCAATCCTACTTTAAACCCCCACTTGCCAACCTCCACACACTTGCTTACTTGCTTATGCCACCCATTTGCTTACTCTTCGAATTTTTGGATAAATTTACAAAAACTTAGAAAAATAGTGGAGCCCCACTTGCTTAGGATGTGGTGTAAAAATTAGTGTGAATGTTATATTCCGTAAAAGAAAAGATGGGTGTAAAATATACTATGTGAATGTTATATTCTTTAAAAGAAAAATGTATTCATTAGTTAAATATGAACAATAATTATTTATCTAAGTATGGTTAACAAATCAGAAAAAGTGTGTAAAATATGATATGTGAAAGTTATATTTAGTAAAAGAAAAATATATTTATTAGTTAAATATAAACAATAATTATTTATCTAAGTATGGTTAACAAACGAGAAAAGATGTGGTGTAAAAAATAGTATGTTAATGTGATAATTGGTAAAAGAAAAATGTATTCATTAGTTAAATATAAACAATAACTATTTATCTAAGCATTGTTAACAAACTAAAAAAGATGTGGTGTAAAAAATAGTAGGTGAGTGTTATATTTGGTAAAACAAAAATGTATTCATTAGTTAAATATAAATGATAATTGTTTATCTAAGATATTGTTCCAATGAGATACCTATCTCAGAATTTGTTAACAAACCAGAGTAAACAATAGTATGTAAATGTTATATTAGGTAAAAGAAAAATGTATTCATTAGTTAAATATAAACAATAATTATTTATCTAAGCATTTAACCAATGAGATACCTATCTGAGAATGGTTAACAAACCAAAAAAAATGTGTAAAAATAATATGTGAATGTTATATTCGGTAAAAGAAAAATGTATTCCTTAGTTAAATATAAACAATAATTATTTATCTAAGCATTGTTAACAAACCAATATAGTGTAAAATATAATATGTGAATGTTAAACTATACCTTTAAATTAATAATATTTAAAAATTACTTTAGTAATATATTATATCATTAAGTAATTCACATCTTAAAAATATTATTATTGTTTATTATAAAGTTTAATATGATAAACCAATATAAAAGCACTTCTCGTTTCAATAATTTTTAAACAATTATTCTTTATATCGCTCTTCAAAAAACCCTCTCGCCTACCCGTGCTAAATTTAGCGGCGCCTTTTCTTATTGTTCGGCTGCTTCTATCGCCGCTTCATCTTCAGCTGGTTCCGCCATTGATAGATCCTCATCGCAGGTTCGAACCGTGCGGTGTCCCATTACACCAGAAGGAGATGTCCCCATGAATTCCATTCCCTGCGCTCTGCCTAGGAAGACGTGTATGGGTTCACCCATGAATCACATTGGTTTGTTCTGCTGCAGTATTCATAGAAATAACAGTAGCCACTCCTAATCTACGCATTCTCATCTGAATGCGAGGAGATATGCCATGACGAATTCGTCGGTAAGGATCGGTGGTGTGGAAGGCAAATGGGTGAAAAGAGCCGTCACAGCTCTCATATGCTCCTCCAGTCACCACATGCGCAGGAGATCATCTTTTCAGCGATGGCCAAGCAGGCTTTGTCATATGACCATGGCCCAAGATATCTTCTGAAGCTCGCATCAGGCCGCCGCCTCCCTTTTCAGCATTGCTTTTGTCCTATTTAGCCAATCATTCGGTTCAGGAGTACAAAGGAGCAGCCTGCAGTTTTGTGTTCATCTTAAGGACTTTGCCCACACTTTTCTGTATCTCTCCAAAATCCTATAGCTAAGAATCGTTGCTCATGCGCTGATAAATATACCTTCGATGACCCAACAAATATACTGCTCCAATGAATCTTTATATTAACTAACTCCATAACCGCCCATGATGATCTGATGGTGGGAATCATTCCCATCCTCTAACACATCAAGTCGAAAGTTGAAGATAGTACATAATGGCACATAAAAGAATTCATTTCAGAGGAAAACGCGTTACAACGTAATAATTATTATTATTGATTTTTTATTTAGGTTTTTTAAAATTAAATATTTGGTAATATAGATGATATTTAGAAATGTGTTATTATATAATTTAAATTTAAAAATTTGTTAATCTTGTTATTTAATGTAAATAGAAATTTGAAATTTTGATATCATCATGTGATAAGATGAACATAACATAATAGGTTAGTATTTAGCCTAAGGAGCTTTAAATTTATTTAAATCATATAACTTCTCATGTGAAAGCAATTTTTGTTTATTGTAAGCTCTTGTATTTTCTTTCTTTCATATAGTTGGTTTTATTTATGTTGATAAAAATTATGGTTTTAAGAGCATTTTTGCTAGTATGTGACAATTTAATATTTTTGAAACCATTTTTTTTTCATGTTATAGTTATTCATAGTTTTTTAAACAACTTTTGATAGCCAAATCACTTCATGATAGGTAATTTGGGAAGAGTTTTAGGTTCCATGATATAGGTAATTTAGAAATCTAGTTCCAATTAAGTACCAATTTCCATCTATACTATCAATTAGATTGGTCGACACGAGAAACAATTTAATTTTGATGACAAACACGCATCCTTACACATCATACTAGGTTGTTGAATGAGCCTCTCTACTCAATAACAATAATTTTCATATTTATTTTTTAAATATTATAATTTCTTTAGGATACTCGTTATAATATGATCTGATAATGAGATCTAAGACAACAATAAAGTATTACATACTCATGTGCATGGACTAGTCTATGTCATTTTATGCAATGGATCGATAAGATTGTGAAACACATAGACAATGAAGCAATAAAGAAAACATAATAGACAACATATAACATAGCAAATTTAATAAGGAGTTCACCCAATACTCCTGGGCTACATCTCTTGGTCCAGCCTTCAGTGGTGGCCTCTCTGTTATGTCTTCAAGCAGAGTTCTTTTTACAACAGTTAGCTCAATTTGAGCCTCACCACAATAGAATACAATAATAAGAGCTTTACCTGAACCTCTCAAGTTTTCTATGAGTACACAGACTCTCTCAGTGCTCTGTCTCTGTGCTAACTATGTCTTGGCATTTGCCTGCACTACTGCTTCCTTTGTTGCGCTCTCTATCTCTGGCTTCAAAGCAAACACTGCTTGTTTGCTTCGGGTTCCCGTCTCTCGGTCTCCCTAGTCTTTGCACGGTTTGAGTCCCTCTGCCAATGTTATACAATCATTTCTTAATGCATAGAGAGGAGGTGGCCACCCATTCTGTAATGCCAGAGTGCCTCAGGCCTCTGCAATGCCTGAAACAACCGTGCTCTATTAAACACAAGGAAAATGGATTTTAACAGAGAAAGTCTGCGAAAACTCAATATATTGGACATCGAAAGTCCTTAAATCCTCCCTATTTTCCCATCGGGTCTGTTTGTTGTCAATGTCTCAAATCGCAATGGCTTTTTCCCTTTGTGTTTTGAAAATACAACAAAAATCGAGAAAATACATTAAAAATGGCTTTGTTTTGGATCTCAAATCTTATAAAATATTACTGATAAATACGTCGAGTCTTATTCATCGGATCACACCTAATGGCTGCTCTGATTGCGATATCATAAGCTCTCATCGCAATACCCTCAGGCCATTGTAAGCGCTCCTCTGGTAGTGATCCTGCAATTTAATATGGGCTGTCAATCTGCACGCTTGATCGACGATCCATATTAACTTTGCCGATCATCGTCGCTATATATATGTGTTAAGCATCGATATCGCTGTTCACCATCGCAATTCTTAACTACATTCCGCAGATCTCTATCGAAGGTTACCGTCGATTGTGATTTCCAATCCAATCTAGACCGTTGATCAACTAGATTGGACGGCTACTGTGCATTACTTGTTCTGCCTCCAATTCTCTGTTCTTTCATGGGTTTTTGCCTCTTGATAGTGTTTTAAAAGGCTTCCTTATGCGATTTTCTTTGGTTTTTGGCATGATTCTTGAGTTTTTGAAAAGATAGAGAGTGTTTCTTGGATCCATTTGGATCATGCCGTCCCACTGAAAAGGATTTTGGACCACCAAAAGTTGGTTTTCAAGAATTGTTTAAGTGAGGATACAACTGCCTCACTTGTCCAATTTCTATCCATTTTTCACTTCTCGTTTTTGAAACTTTGAGACCAATTCTAAGGTACTCCACGTCCCCTCTGCACGTAGTCCTCACCTTCCTATCCAGAATTGTATCTTCCTATAGGTCATTGAGGTATTCAGGCAAAAGATCATCAATGGAAGGAAATTGACTTTGCTCTTCAAGATCTTCAATTAGTGAAGGTTCAAAGAGTCTTAAATTTTTTGCATTTACTACTGAATAGATGTGCATGTATGTTGGAAGATCAAGGTGGAAAGAATTCTCACCAATTTTCTTAAGTACCTTAAAAGGCCCATACCTTATTGGATTCAGCTTCTTTCCTTCACCTTGCATTCTGTCCTTGTTGATATACAACCAGACTTGATCACCAAATTGGAAGTTGTGCTCCACCCAGTGTTTATCATGCCATGCCTTGTATATGGCTTGGCTCTTTTCCAGTTGTTCCTGCATTGCCTGGTATATTTCTTGGATCTGTTCAATGAATTATGGTTGCTTTGTCCGCATCACTATGTCAAGCAACTACTATGTCTTTTTCAAAGACAAAATCCAAGGGAGACCTTTGTATGAAACCAAAACAAGTCTCGAAAGGAGATCTCTGTGTAGAAGAATGTTTAGCATGGTTGTAAGCATGTTGCACATAACATAAATGTTCATCCCAAAGCTTGGGATGCTTGCTGCAATAACCCCTGAGCAACTAGATCACTATCTTGCTGACTACCTGTGTTTGGCCATCTGTTTGTGGATGGAAGGTTGTGCTTTTCTTCTATCTGGTGTCCATTAATTCCCACAAACTTGACCAAAAGTTCCCAACAAATCAGGAGTCTCGATAAGATACTATGGAAGTGGGTAACCCAAAATGCACCCAAACAAGCTGAAAGAACAATTTCATTGTTTGTTCAGCTGTAATCTGCTTATTACAACATATTAAAGTACACATTTTATTGAACCTGTCCACAATAACATATAAATAGTCATGTCCCTTTCTAGATTTTGACAATCCCGCAATAAATTCCATGGAAACACTTTCCCAAGGACGAGAAGGAATTGGTAGTGGAGCGTACAAGCCTAGTTTTCTATTGTTGGGCTTAATTTTAGCACACATGGTACACCCTCTTACATATCTAGAAATTGTTTCATGCATTTTTGGCCAATAGCAGTATCTTTGCAGCTGTGCAACTGTTTTATTTACACCAAAATGACCTGATATCAGGGAAGTATGTGCCTCCCTAATTATGTTAATTCTCTCTATTTGTGGAATGCATAGCTTTCCCAAATGATACAGGAGTCAGTCCTTAACATAGTAATCCAATTCTTCTACCTTTTTTTCCATTTCTTAAAGTTGCATATACATCTTTAAAGTCTATATCTTGAGCATATTGTTCAATGTAGCTTTCATGCATTACTGAGTTATGCTTAAGTATAGTAGATGCATTTATGATTGTTCTAGACAACATATCTGCAACTTTATTGTGTATGCCCTTTTTATATCTGATGACTAAATGAAACTGATGTAGGAAACCCATCCACCTATAGTGTCTTGATTGCTGCAATTTAGTTTGTGAGTGCAAGTATAGAAGTGGCTGATGATGAGTATGTATTATTGTTTCTTTACCCATTAAGTAATGTTTCCACTTCTGCACACTCCTAACTAATGCATATAATTCTTTATCATATGTAGGATAATTAAGTATTGCAGAATTAAGTGTCTTAGGATGGTAGCATATGGGTTTACCATGTTGCATCAACACTGCTCCCATGACATAATCATTGGCATCTATTTCAATCTCAAATGGTTGTTGAAGTTTTGGCAATGCTATTATTGGTGTTGTACTAGTTTTTTCTTTCAAGGTGTCGAAGGCTTTATGCTGTTTGCCTCCCCACTGAAACACCTTGTTCAATCCTGTCAAAGCATGTAAGGGAGTTGCAATTAAGGAAAAGCTAGCAATAAACTTTCTCCAATATTGTGCTGCCCCTAGGAAGCTTCTAACTTGTGTAGCAGACTTGGGTTTAGGCCAGTTTACAATGACTGCAACCTTAGAGGGATCTATCTTCAATTCACCACCCCCTACAATATGACCCAAATAATTCAAAGATGTTTTACCGAATTCACATTTTGATAATTTAACATAGATATTTTCTTCCTTCAAAACATCTAGAGTCTGCTTTACATGCTTTAAATGTTCTTCCCATGTTTTACTGAATACAAGAATGCCATCTAGATATACAATTACAAAATCATCAATAGAAGGCCTGAGTACATCATTCATAACTCTCATGAAAGTGGCAGGAGCATTAGTTAAGCCAAAAGGCATAACTAGCCATCCATACAACCCTTGCTTCATTTTGAAAGTAGCCTTCCATGCATCTTGCTCTACCACTCTAACTTGATGGTAACCACTACATAGGTCCAACTAGGAAAAGTAAACAACCTCTTTCAACTGATCCAATAGATCAACAATGCGAGGAAGGGGATAATGATTCTTGATCGTTATTTTATTCAGTGCTCGGTAATCAATGTACATCATCCATGAACCATCTTTCTTCCTCACCAACACGATTAGAGTTCTGCGTGGTGATGTGCTTGGACTTATGTACCCTTTTTCAAGCATCTCTTGTACCTGCTTCTTGATTTCTACATTCTCTAAAGCAGATAACCTGTACATTCTGATGTTAGGCAATGGAGCATCTTGCTGCAAATTAATATCATGTACAATTTCCCTTTTGGGTGGCAGACCTTTAGGTTCTTGAAATAAGATATCATATTCTAAAACAACTTTTTCTAAATCAACTTGCTGATTAGCATCACAACCTTTAAATACATTGGTTTTATCAGGTTTCTTCTCCTTTACAACCACTAGTAAAAATTGCTTGCATGAATTTACAATTCTTTTCATCTTCCCTCAGTTTATGAGAGTATAATTATTCTTGAGTTTATGAGCCCTTACAATATATTCGATTCCATCTTTAATGAGTTGATACTGATTTTCAGCTCTATAGAATATCACTTTTCTATCATACAAGTAAGGACTTCCTAAAAAAATTCCACATATATCCAAAGGAACAATATCTAACTCAACCTCATCCACAAATGCTGACCCAAAAGAAAACCTAAGTTTACATTGTCTAGTCACTTGTAGTTTGATTTATCACATACCTAACCTAATGGATATGGCTTCTTGTGAGGTGTGGTTAGCAGACCCAATTTCTTTACAATTGCTTCAGAAATTAAGTTTACTTGTGAGCCACTATCAAATAAAGTATCAATCTTTTGATGCTTGGAAATAACTCTAATATGGAAAAGCTCATGCCTTCTTCTCTCATTTTCTTCACTATCAATAGTTTGGGTAGCATTACTAGTAGATGCTTCAGAATTTTTACCTTGTATACTTGTGGCTGTGGTTGTTGTTTCATCACCTGAGTCTGACCCCAAATCTTTTTGTATAGTAGCAGCAGTCTTCCTCTTGCCATCGAACTTCTTGGGTTTTAGCTCTGAATGCAAAGACCAACAATGTCCATCATCATGTCCATCCTTCTTGCTGTGAGTGCATGAAGGTTTGGCCTTCTGTACAGAATTTGCCTTCCTCTCTTTCCATTTTTGCTTCCTCTTTTCCTTGTTCTTGCTTGTAGTGGGTTTTGATGATCCCCAATCTCTGGGTTCACATTCTTGACTCTAGCCTCTAGATAGGTAGCCTAAACAGATACCTCATCTATGCTAGTAGGGTTAAACATGAGAATGGTGTGCCTCAAATAACTATGTAGACCACCTATATACCTCAGCGAAGTTTTAGGTTAGTCTAAAGAAATGCCTAGAATCAAAGATTTTTTCTAAATTCTTTGGTGTAGCTTTGTACACTTTGCCCTTTTAATTAGTAAAGAGTTTGCCAACTCATCATAGTTGGTTGCATATAAGCAAGTGGATAGAATTGTTTTTTAATTGCAAAAACAAATTCACTCCAGACGGAAAGAATTTTACCAAGCTTCTTCAAGTCAGCTTGTGTCCTGCCTTCCCAACATATTAAGGAAGTTCCTCCAAGGTGTAGGCTCGCCAGCAGAATTTTACTCCTGTCTGAATCAATGCTCTGCACCCTACAATACACATCAATCTGTATAATCTAGTTATCTAGCTTCTCTGCATTTAACTCTCCATCATATATTGAAAAATCAAATTTAACATCTAATTTAATCAAAGATGTCTTCTTCTTTGTACTTTCAGGGCTATCAGGAGGTGTGGATAGAGGAGCCTCTTTTCCTTTCCCTTTTCCTTCAAAATGGCCATCTATAAGAGATTCTTTGGTTCCTTTGTCTTTTTTGGAAGTGGAATAATCTTCACTTCGACCTTTCTTAAATTATCTATACATTTCTTCTACCATGGCTCTCATGGTCAGGAAACTGTCCATGAACTGAGGGTCTGATTCTAAGGGAATTTCTTCTGCCATTTTCCTCCTAGGATAGACTCTACTAATTTCTGGGTTAGTTTCAACCAATTCTCCTTCTCCTTATTTAAGCTTTGACCCAATTATCAGTCACCAATCCAGCACAAGCTTGTCTAACCTTAGTAAATCTAAAGCTCTGATACCACTTGATCTGATAATGAGATCTAAGACAACAATAAGGTGTTATAGACTCATGTGCAT
>APFE030004471.1:178735-209949 GCA_000404065.3 Pinus taeda
TACTATCATAGATGAAGGGGCTTCTATGAGTATCCTTTCCTCAACTACTTGGAAAGCACTTGGTTCGCCATCGCTTCTGCCTAAGATTTGAAATCTGATAGGCTTCAACAAAGGAACCAGTCGATCGTTAGGGATCCTTCCATGTTTGCCTATAACTTTGAGAAGGAAAATCGTCTACCTAAACATAATGGTAGTCCAAGGACCTTTATATTACAATCTACTCCTTGGGCGTGACTACATTTATAGCATGGGAGCTATTGTTTCCTCACTCTTTCGAGTGATGTGTTTTCCGCATGAACGCAGAGTGGTCCAACTCGTAGACCATCTTTCATGCCCTGGTTCAGACATAGCCAATAGTCAAGTGCCATCCCTAACTGGTCTTTTTGCACAAGGAATGTCTCATCAATCTCTAGTTAATCCACCTGATGAATGTGAGTGATTCAGTGAATGTGGCTAAACCCAGGGGGCATGCACCCTAGTTTACTTCGGCAGGAAAACTTTAGGCATAGGGTAGGTTTCCGAGGAGGATATATGACTAGTCTAACATACCTGTATGTTTAGGAAAATGGGATTAGACTGGAATAGGATTCCCTCGTCAAGGTTAGGTGATTGGAACTTGAATCATCTTCATCCATTTCGATGGACAAAGCCCAGGAAGTGTTTTTGTCTACTACGCAGGTGGAACCATCTTGCTAATGCAAGAACTTTTGTATGGTAACCTGGAAACTCTACTTCTCTATACCTGGGGGCATGCAAACCTTTTTGCGTGCAAGTGAAAAGCAACCATTTATTTTCTTAGTTTGTAGGTTCTTAACCCTTTAAACTCGTAGGTTGGTCATTCCTAGCTTGCATAACGAAAGGCTCTGGAGCAAAGTTTCAAATGGGGCAAGCTCCCTGAACAATGAACCTATCGATGAGACATCCTTATTATACGACTCGCACGAGCAGTTTTACACGAAGTTCAGGCTCGTTAAAAAATAAACCTAGCGATGAGCAAATGTTTCCCCACAATTTAAGCTCATTAACAAATGAACCCATTTGTTGGTAAATAACCATTGCGATCTCATAATCATCATCTTTTGAGCCTTGGTCGTGTTCTTACCATCACCTCCAATCTTTTTAGCCGATCATATGCCTCCATTTGATTGTTTACCCCTTTTGAGGAACAATTTTGACAAGTGATTATATTCGCAGTTGTGATTGAAAAGTTCCAAACCTTACCTGGAACCAGTTGCTATCCGAAAACATCACTCATTCCTCAAAAAACGAGTCTCCTTTAAGCTCTTTTCATTTGACTTGTAAAATATGAAAATATTGCCGAGAAATTGCCTCTCTAGCTCGTTAAAGTGATTGGAAGTGCCATCCCTCCTCTATATTTTAATCGTTTTGGACCTCAAGGATCATTACACAAAAATATTGAGCACTTGTCTTGTTTAGCTCGTTAAAACTATCGAAAATTCGTCCCTTTCATATTATTTTATACTTTTTCAGACTTAAGGGATTATACTACGAAAAAGGATTACTGGAGTTGCCTTTCTGTCTCTTTTTAGACTCTCTAAAATTAAAAAGGACAGAGTTATCTTTGTCATTAAACTCATTAAAACAATAGCGACAAACTTGTCCATGCAGACAAGAGCGAGTTTCACTGTCGCTAGGCTCATTAAAACATAGCGACGGGTTTGCCCGAAGGGAAAATTATAGAATAAGCATATGTTTTCCTCCTCAATCTTGACAAAAATAAAGAGGTACTAGTCAGCAATGACTGGGGAAAAATTGGGAAGAAAACTTGAAGAAACTTTATTAGTAGCAGGTCACTCTTGAACATGACACTTTCACTCCATCACCATGATTGAGTCAGGTTGCGTTATTCCGTTCACCGGTCATATCACCATTGGTCCTCCATACCATCCATTTTTGGGGTTAACACTACCAATCCATCTCAGTGTCGCCGATATGTTCAAGAGAAGTCACTCAGAAGATTCATCCAACCCAGCTTACATCTCATCGACTGCAAACCTTCACACTTCATTCTTTCATGACCGCCACCCTGAACCTTGTATCATCAGATTGTTTTCACCTCCACAAAATCATTTGCTCCATTTCATGTGTAGATGTGGGATTCATTAAGGCCCTTCTACGACGGGTCACTTCTTGTCGACATCAGCTCATTATCCAAGAAGTTGACTTAGGAGCAACCCTTTCAAGACTTTGAAGCTTGCATGCCTCAATGGCAAGTTTCTCACTTTCAGGCGACAGGATTACATCAATGGCCTTCGACTGGAAGATTTTGCATGGTGTTCGACATCAACTCATGTATTTGCACCATGTGAATTATACTGTTGTACCTTGAGGGTCATCATCATTATCAGTGATTCCTCCCTCGCCTGTTAACAATTTACATCATTGGTTGGTAATCAGGCGATGTCTTTCCATGTTCGACGTCAGAACATCCTTTCACATGGATCGACTTGTACTTAAGGCGAAGATTGAACGAATTTGAAGACCCCAGATCTAGTTTCATCCATCCGGACGGTGATATATTCAGGGAAATAAAGACATCAAATGTACATCATAGCTGCACAGGTGATCATCCAAGCTAAGGGATGATGGCCCTACTAGAATCATCAGTCTGCCACATAGACGGTTGTCTGTCTCATGTACATGAAAATGAATTTATAAAGCTGAGCGGGAATGCCCACCTCAACTAGATCATGAAAATATTATGAAGATAATATACTTTATTATATCTTATTACAGGTCACCTTCCATTTCAAAAAACCTTAGATCCTCGTGATAAAGCATTTCACTCGACATCAAAAGATTTACGACCTCATTCTTTAGGGGGAAATTGTTATAGACATATTTGGGCAGTGCAACCCCAATCTCATATGTCCATAAAACAAGGGCTTCTAAGCCCCAAAAAGTGTTGTTACACACCCTAAAGGAACAAGGTCAGCTGATTACATCATCTCCCAGATGTTCTCCCTGAAAAACTATTCAGAACTGGTCAAAACTGGACCATCTCACCTGCTCCATGGTCAGGGTGTGATGCATCTCACGTAATGCACATGAGGGGTGCGATGCATACTAAAAAGCCCTTCTATAGGGTGCAATGGGTGAGAGTAGACAAATGACAGAGACAATTTGCAAGGTGGATGATCATGGAATCTTCCTGAAACTTCTCCTGTGACACTTGCCTCTCTAAATTCACCCAAGGATGAGTAAGAGATCATGAAATCTCCAAGTGGAACCAAGAACTATCAGAGAAATGACACTGATCAAAAACCCAGAAGCTGACTCACCCACCTGCAAACATCTATACATGGAGCCCTCATCCTAGAGAATCTCCAGAGGAATTTTGTATCTTGTAAGGAAGTGTTGTTGGTTTCTATGTGGAACATCATAGTGTTGGGTAATCTAGCTTTTCATGAGGTGAAGAGGGCTTTCATGCTGGGAGGATGGCACATGGTCAGATCAATGGGTTGTAATCCTCTCTTCTACTACTTCTATCAATAAAGCTATTTGAGTTTTTCTCCATATTCTTGTATATCTCTGAATCTTGTATTAATATATGCATTTGTATGGTCAATATATATCTGATCCTATATTTTTTAAGGTTATAGATATCTATGCTTTGATGGTATTATGGTGCTTTGACTCTATAGGTGTTCTTTGAAGTGGGACAAATGAGGAAAGAGTGGCAAAGATCTGTCAAAGGGGAGAGGAAACAAGCAAGGAGCCAAGCGAAAGACTAAGGTTGGTACTCTCTGCTTCTCTCTCATCTATTTCTCATAAAGGAAGACACAAGTGACTTTATTTTGTTTGTTTCTAATATAGCTACCTGTCTTAGTGGGACTAGCAGCTCTGAATGAACACTAGTTTTCCCAATAATAGCCTGAAATAGCCACGTTGTATTAAACATAGGGAAAATGGATTTTAATAGAGAAAGTTCGCCAAAACTCAATATATCGGACTTTAAAAGTCCTTAAATCCTCCCTATTCTCCCATCGGGTCTGCCTATTATTGCTGTCGCAAATCACAATGGATTTGTCCCTTTGTGTTTTGGAAATACAACGAAAATCGCGAAAATACATTAAAAATGGCTCTATTGTGGATCTCAAATCTTATAAAATATTACCGATAAACCCGTTGAGTCTAGTTCATTGGATCGCACCTCATGGTTGCTCTGATTATGATATCATAGTCACTCATCACAATACCCCTGAGCCGTTGTAAGCGCTCCTTCGATAGTGATCCTGCGATTTAATATGGGCCATCGATTTGCGTGCTTGATCAACGGTCCATATTAACTCTACAAATCGTCATCGCCATATATATGTGTTTAGTGCCGATATCGTTGTTTTCCATCACAATTCTTTAGTAGATCCTGCCGATCTCTGCCAAAGGTTACCGTCGATTGCGATTGCCGATCCGATCTAGACCGTTGATCGGCTAGATCGGATGGCTATTGTGCATTACTTGTTCCGTCTCTAATTCTCTATTTTTTTTCATTAATTTCATGGGTTTTTGCCTCCCGACAGTTTTTTAAAAGACTTCCTTATGCGATTTTCTTTGGTCTTTGGCATGATTTTTGAGTGTTTGAAAACATTGAGAGTTTTTCTTGGATCTGTTTGGATCATAACATTTTGTTTCTAATTTTTAAATGTGAGCAGAGCAATAATTATGATATGAATCATATAATTATTAGATTCATGAAAAGAATTCATTCTTATTAGTGGTGCTTCATTTACCATTACTTCTCGGAAGGCACAATATTGGAAGAATATGGACTTTCAAATAGGTATTGTTATATTTTTTGATCTTGACAATGATTGATATTTTTCAAGTTGATCATTTACATCTATGATACTTTTGTAAGAGATTACCAATATTTTGATTTTGGTTTTAGCTTTTTGTTCTTTGTGGCGTGTGTTTCCACTAAGGGGCAAGAAGGTTGAAGATGTAAAGTTCCTTGGTATGTATCATTGGAAAATTTTACTCTCATATTCAAGAACCTAAGCTTATCTAAAAATTCATTTCATAAAACAATATTTTTTGCTAGATTTTTTTACTATGAATATAATTTAATTCATTCATGATATTTAGTTCTCCAAAGAATTATAGATATCCTTAAAAATTAATAGATTCCAAAAATATAGAGGCAAATTTGGTAGTTGAACTCAAATCAACATCTCGGTAACAAACATAATGTTAGGTTCAATATGATCCAGATTGGATCATTACATTGTTTGTCATCCATATCAAAGATTTTAAGGTTGAAAAATTAAGTAAAGAATAGAGTAACAAAATTATCTTCTCTTCTCTAAAATCAATGACCACTCTCTCTAACTTTATGATAAACAATAATTTTAAAAATTGAACAATAAAAAAACTTTTGGAACATATACATACCATTCAATTTGAAAAAACATCTAGTGTTACATCTATGATATGTGAGACAAAAATCCATTGAACCTAGGAATGAATAAACAAAATTAGTAAAAGGAGAGGAGGTTCCTTGCTTTTTGCTCAAATTGTTGAAAAATGTAGCAAGAAATTCTCAGTTTGATTTTTCCTTGATTAAATTGAGAAAATTTGAATTTCTATATCAACAAATAACTTGGATGATGTTAACTTGTGTGACATGGTTTGTGTCACCTATTTTACTCAATAAATTCAAGTTGGAGGAGTTAGAGTTTGTTTTTGCATGTGTGATTGCTTATTTATAGCAGTCAAGGTCAGTTATCTCAAGTTGTTTTTAGTTAAACTAGTTCCAAATTTTGGAGTAACTAGTGGAAGGTTAATTAAGTAGTGTGACTTAAGTCAAAATAGTGATCATACTTTTAATTGATCAATCAACCCAAAATAGCTATTTCATGCAGAGAATTCGAGTTACCCAATTTAGGTGGAGATTCCAAGGCAGTGTAACATTAGTTGTAGACTAGTCTTGAGTGTACAAGTGTTGTATGCAGTCAGATGATCATCCTAAGGAGGTGCACAATTCAATTAGAGGAATTTCCTAAATAATAGGGGCTAATTCCTCAAGGAAAACAAAAGGAAATAGGAGCTCAAGCCGAGGAAAAAATTGATTGAGTTTGGGTCAGAGGCCTTTAGTGAGCAAAAACATAGGTTGTGCACTTGCAGGGTCAGCTCAGTTGAGCAAAGAAATTGTAATACATCTTTATTCATATAATTAATGCAAACACACATTGGGATTTTTAGCAAACTTCTTTCCCCTGATAAAAATACTTGTTGCATGTGTGTTATTTCTTCTTGCATTTCTGAAATTTTAGTTATAAATTGTGAATTAATGTTCATAGAACAATAGAGTAGGTTTGTGTCTTGTGATTTTAATTAAAAGATAATGGGTAGTTGCAAATATACAACCTAATATCTACATGGTATCAAATTTGGATTCATATTAGAGAAGGAAATTCGAAGTTGTTTCTCAGAGGTTCGAATTTGAAGATTAATGTAGCAGGATTTCTCTAGAGTTGAGAAGATGGTATTCAATAGACTAAGGCTAGAGTATGCCTTGGAAGGCACCTCAAATTTTTTTTCATGGAAGGATCACATCGAGGAAATATTGGATGATAATGGATTACTAAAATACATCAATACCAATGTTGCAAAACCTTAATTATCTTTTCCCAAAACCTTTCTTAGTGGAAGAAAGATGTAGCCAGGGTGAGGAGAATAATATTAGAGGGAGTATGGGATCATATTGTAATGAATCTCCATGGAAAATAAACTATGTTTGTGATGTGGAAATAATTGATAGAATTGTTCAAGAATAGTAGTGACCACATGAATTCGACGTTCAAGGATAAACTTCAAAGTATCAAGATGCAGAAGAATGACAAAATGATGTAGTATCTAAGAAAGTTTACACAATTTCATGATGAACTTGGTCGGGTTAGTGTTAATTTCCTCGAAGAATACTTGGTAACCCTATCCCTTTTGGGCCTTCCAAAGAGATGGCATAGTTATCAATATTTGGTAAATGAAATGGAGAAACTACCACATTGGGAGCGCTTATGATCCGATTTGGTATAGGAGGACAAAATTGGTAGGGGACCAAAAGGTGTTGTTGGTAAAGATGGACACTTTGAATAATGCTAAAGGAGGAATACTAGATATGGGACTTCATCTATGGGAAAGGATGAAAAAGAAAATTCTTTGGATGGAAAGGAAAAGAAGGGAAAGGGGAAGAATCCCAATCAAAACTAGAATCCAATGAAGGGGTAAAGAAGAAAGATTTGTCAAAAATTAAATGCTTCCGTTGTCATGAATTCAAGGACTATGCCAGGAAGTGTCCACACAATAAGGAAACCAAGAATAAATTAGGAGGAGAATTAGGTGAATATTTGGCTTCATATTTCGAGCTTGAATTTACCCTCATTGCATGCATGGATATCACAATGATGTGAAGTGTGTAGTACTTGGACTCAAGTGCATCATTCCATATGATAGGGATTAGAGAATTTTTTAGTGACCCAAAAGAAAAATATTTACAGATGCACATTGATATGGGAGACAACGGAAGGTATAGAATGACCAATATTGGTATAGTCACCTTTCATAGGGAGTCAAGCACCACCCTCAGAATCAATGATGTCATGTTTGTTCTGGACCTAAATAAAAATATCGTCTCTGTTGTAGTTTTGGAAGACTGTGATTATGCTGTGATCTTTAGAAAAGGAAATGAATTGCTGAGACACATAGCGATGAGATGGGTGAAACAAATCATGGTTCGTGTGAATTACCTAGACAACCTAGATGTGGAGGATTATGTTGCATTGAGCAAAAAGGCAGAGAAGGTAAAAAGATGCGATGCCATTGAAATTTGGCATAGAATACTTAGCCATTTGAATCATGGCATGTTGGGATAGGGTCTATATGGTCAATCTTGGTTAGTTTAATCAGTTTTTGGTTAGAATTTTGTAAAGAATGTAAAGCCTCCATGAAATGGGGAAGCGCAGCATGTAGCTAAGTAAGAGTCAAAGGGGCTTTACCCCTTGTATGGGTAAGTGATAGGATGGTTTTGAGATTCACTCATATGTCATGGTGCATGGTATTGTAATAGAAAGGCTATAAATATTTCAGTCATAGCGAGTCTAGGACAATAACTTTTGGTGAAGAACAAGTGTAAGGGAAAAGTGTTGAGGCAAGAAGGCTCTTTTTTCTTGTACTTGGGAAAAAGGGGAAGGCTTCTGCAGCTGAGTGCATGAAGACCTTGGCAAGTCTGCACTTGAGTGTGTGGGCCCCGACAGCTAGGTGCATAGGGTATGAGAGTCTGTAAATTGAATGTTGAAGCTAATAAAGATTTTTTTGGACTGAATCTATTGCATCTATGCCTTATTCTTATTTCTATTAAGTTTATGCATTGTCGCTTAATGTTCTGTTTTCTATTAAATAAGGTGTATTCTCTGTGCGAATATGTTAGATAGTTAATATTCATGCATGAAAAGTGTAATGAACTATTTTCATGAAGTTATTAGATAGATATAATAATATAACTATTCGAAGTGGGTAGATCTGTGCGAATACAGATCTAGGGTCACTATCTACTGAGTGAAAGTCACGATTCAACCTCTTTTATGACTGATAAGCCTGATTGTAGACCTTCACAAAGGTTTAGAGGTCATTTGGATAAAGTTGTAGTAGCGGACCATAGGAAGGCATTGATCTATGAAAAGGAAGATCTGAGCCATAAGGGATTTGTAATACACATCACATGGTCTCTAGATACAGAAACCTAGTACCAACATCCCCCAATAATGCTTCAAGTGAGACTGCAACTTGTGCTATGCAAGTTGTTGTCGAAAGGGCTTGTAGTTAGGGTTTTGTTTATTGGTGAAAATAACTTTGAACCTGGGTTAGGCCCCCTTAAGCCAACATGGCACTTTGAGGATAATGCAATAGACAACCACAAGCCTCCCTAAAGGAGCACTTGGGCAGTAGGATGTATGCAAAGGATGTACCCTGGGGAAGTACATAAAATCCACATTCCATGATCATGAAAAACATATGGAGTACTTGAAAGGATCCACTACGATGCCTGTGGACCTTTATAGACAGCCTCCACTATCAAGCACAAATATTTTGTCATTTTTATTGATGAGTTCTCACGGAAGTGCTAGATCTTTTTCGCGTGGGAGAAGGATGAGACATTCTCCAAGTTTGTAGAATTCAAGGAACTGGTTGAGAATAAAATGGGCAAGAAGCTGAAGGTTAATATGAGTGATAATGGAGGTGAGTATGTGTCGAATGAATTTAAAAATTTATGTGAAAAATAAGGCATTCGACTGTAGTTGACAGCACCCCATAACCCACAATAGAATGGGGTGGCTGAGCGGAAGAACCATATCATTATGGGAATAGTGAGAGTGATGTTTCTTAATCAAGTCCTACCTATGCATTTGTGGGTTGAGGTATGCAACACAACAATATCTTTCCAGCACTAGAGTGCTCATTACATTATGGGCATGATTACACTCGAGGAGGCTTTCTCAAGGAGAAAGTCAATGTCACACTTCAAGATTTTTGAAGCCTCTATTTACCGCCATGTCTCCAAAGAATTAAAGAAGAAGCTATAGTTGACAATAGAATTAGGGATATTTTTGGGTTACACAGAAACTCCTAACAACTACTGTGTGTACTTTCCATTCCTCAGAATGAAAGTTTTGCGAAGGGATGCAAAATTTGACAAAGATAATTCCATGTGGTGCTCTCTTGAGAGGGAGATTAAGATCCCACTAGAAGAGGTTATTTTAGCTCCAAAGGGGGAACCTCAAGAAGTTTTGGAGCAACCATAAGTTGAGGAGAAGAGAGTGCAGACAACCACTCAAGCAGAACCATATAGAGAAGGCAAGAAAATGACCATGGAAGCTAAGAGACTTGTGTAGGATGCGAGGGATAATGTGAGTGCTCCTTCAAATTAGCACAAGTAGAGAAGGTCACCAAACCAGTACACTGACTACATGGCTCTAATGACTAAGATTGTAGACACTGAGCCATCCTATTTGAGGAATTAGTAGAGAAAGTTGTGTGGGTTGATGCAATGGTGGAGGAATATGAATCTATTGTAAAGAACAGTGTTTGAAAAGTAGTCCCAAGACTAGCAGATAAATAATTTGTGGGATAAAGATGGATCTTCAAGGTAAAACATGTAGTAGACAGAAGCATAGAAAATTACAAGGTGAAATTTTTGGCCAAGGGTTACTCTCAAGTTGAGGGGATTGATTATGAGGAGACATTTTCTCTTGTAGTAGGGTACTCATCAATTAGAAAAATTATTTCTCTCAATGTGAAGATGAGATGGAAGATCCACTAGATCGATCCTCAATGGAGTTATTGAGGAGGAGGTGTACATCGAGCAACTAGAAGGCTTCAAGAATTTTGATCAGGAGTCTCATGTGCATGTATTCAAGTGAGAATTATATAGCCTCAACCAAGCACCCCATGTTTGGTACACCAGGATCGATAGATATCTCACCGGTTTGGGTTTCACCAAAGTTGAAGCGGATGCAAACCTCTACCATATCTTGGTAGAAGTTAAATTGTTAGTTATTTTCTTATATGTTGATGAATTTATTTTAACTCGTGATGAGAATGTGATCAGATATTGAAAGGAGGACCACAAGAGAGTTTAAAATAAAGGACATGGGTCTCAAGCACTACTTCCTCGAATTGGTAGTATGAAAAGTTGATGAGGAACTGTTTACATCGGTTACAACACTAGTGAAAATTCCATATATATATATATATATAAGGCCACAATCATATGACATGGATTCCAAGCTTAATGGTGGGTGAAAACATCCTAGTGGGTACTGATTTAGTTTATTATGGCAAAGGAAATTGGCAAAGGCAATGGCCAAGGCTTTCGAAAGGAAAATGGCTTTTTTGGCATATTTATTTATGAAAATAATGGAAATTAGGAGAAAAGGGAGGTGAAAGGTCACATGTTGCATGTGAGGAGGAAAATGAATGAAAATAATGGAAAATGAAAAAAAATAGAGACCTCATTAATAAAAAGGCTTCCAAGGATCAGTGGGCAAGACTTGATCAGTTCAGTTTTGAAGCTCTTTCATTTCTCTCTCTCTCTCTCTCTCTCTCTCTCTCTCTCTCTCTCTCTCGTACTTTTGGATACTTAGAGTTTTGTTGGAGAACTCTTGGAGGGTGTGGCATACTTGAATTTTTGGAGCAAGAAGGCAAAGAAAGAATAGGAAATCATAAGAGGGCTTCGATATCAGTATATACAGTGGGTTTTTCTTGCAGATATTGAGTGTTACATAGTAATTTGTCATTGTCCTCATTTCACTCCTTCTACTGTGTCATGTGTCAAATCAACATGTTTATATCTTCCTATTGATGCAAGAAGATTAAGCAAATGCTCTCTATTGCTACAAATTGACCCTCATTCCTTAAGTTTCTGCCTCGTCGCTAGTAAACCTTTAATATACATGACATTCCCCATGTCCATAATTGTTTCATCGTGACTCCGTCGCAGGTGTACATCTGTTTCCTTCGACGGTCAGATTTCTAGACCCGGTCCAAGGTTATCAGTTGTGTCTTGTGATGACGAGTCTGCGTGCATTGCCTCCTTGCGATGCAGTCACGAGTAATGAGTTTATATCCCGTGACGATCTAAATTGGGCGAATTCGTTTCAACAGTCAGCCTTCTGGATGTCTCCAGACCTGGTTGTTGACATAGTTTGGGTCGCCCTTCCTCCCCTGGCATGGCAGTTCCGTCATCTGTGCTACCTACCTTGAGGATGAGCTCTCTCTTCCACATTTCATGGAGATTCCTTCTCATATTAAAGCATTCACCTTTGATATGATCAACTAGTTAGCAATCCATTTGGTTGAGCAGTGCTATTAGTGCTTTTGAGTTTGATAGATAGTTGGTGTGGGTGTGACAAGTGTGAGATTGTTGATAGCTTGTGGAAGGTTGTGGAGTGCCCTTAACTTTGTGTTAAAGCTTATGAGTGAGAGAGAGACATTGTAGGTTGGGAGATTCATCTGTGAAGACTGAATGCTTGAGAAACATACTGGTTGGATCCTCTGAGAAGGCTTGTGACGTCAAGACTCGGTTGTAAGCTTGCTCTCATTTCGTTATTAATACAATAAATGATGTTTTCCTATGTCTTGTATGTAATTTACTCGATAGCTCATGACTTCTTGACTTTGTGAGTAAATAGGTCATTGTTTTTTTTCGGTTACGTGCTTTGTCATATTTTCTTTGCATTGTTTCAGGTTGATCACTCATTGAGAAGAAGGAAATGGAAGCTGGAGTAGCGCAACGGAACTTCATCAACCACCGGTTTAAGCAGGCCTCCAACACTGACTATTTAAGGAAATCAATTGTTGATCTGTCTTTGCTGTGACTAGACCCACTCTAGGGCTATAGGGGTTGCCTTTGTCTGCAGAGGGAACACTTTCCTACATCAAAAGTTGGAGACTCTACTGGGGACTCTGTCTTATGTTTTTCTCTTGTTTGCTTTTGCTTGATTTTGAATCAATGTCTTTTGGATTTTGGGATTGAACCATCAGTCTTCTGGGTTACCTAGGTCAATCTGGGAAATCCCTTTGTTGCCTGTAACAATAGATTGGTCTTCGTTGGGAGTTTTTATTTGCCTTTCATTGTTTTTTAAGTTCGTCACTGAAAAAATTTAAACAGTCATGCCGACATCACGTTGTCTCTATTTTGTAAGTCTGTGTGTCATTGAATCCTGTCACACAGTCGCGACGACTCCTAAAATCATCTCGTCGCGTGAAAGACGTGTACTTCCACGATGACGTCGCTTTGTTGCTATGGCTAGTGGATGATCGGCACTAGTTGCTTGTGTTACACCTGCGACGATTCCTGTAGAATTGTTTTTTTTTCAATTATGCCTCCTGAATTCATCAATCCAGTTCATCCCTTGTCACCCTTCTCTTATCTATTCACTTGTTTCAATTTCTTTTAGTTAAGGTGCTCACTTTTCGGTTTCATTGAAGTGAATCTTGTATTTTTGGCTTTGTGACCTAGTTTTTCAAGTTTTGAATTATTTGGCTTGGTTACTTGTTTATTCAAGATTCATCTGCAACCCTCATATCGGTGTGCTTGAAGTCTTTCCATCGCTTGTTTCTTGCTGATTGATGTTTAGTGTTATTTGAACCAATTTCCATGTTGATTCGATTGTTTCACTACCAGACATAGATTACAATTGTTTGGATCAATCAGTTGTACACTTTCTTGTTTGTTTCTTTAGAATTCAATGCTATCAAAATCAAAGGATTGCATTCATTAGTATACGGAAGTGAAAGTGTTTTTTGCATCCCAAGTTTTTCATGTTGAAGAATTAGGAAGCAAATTTTAAATCTCTCATTAGTAGTATCAGTGCATTGTAGGGAGTGATGTGTTTGTACATTGTGTCCCTTGAGTGACTACATTTGCTGATCTTCATTTCATCTTGGTTTGGGAATGATCTCTCTACCCTTTTGTAAGTACGAGTTCGTCGAAATGGAAGATGCTTTATTCATTCTAGTTGCATCCTAGGTTTTGATATACATACGGTAAGGCCTGAAAATTGAAACATAATTCAAGATCAACTCTAAAATGAACTAAATAAACCTAACAATGCATTGGAACATAACACACATTATTTACAGGTCTAGGCTAGAGATGTGCTCTAGCATTGTTAAACCTAGTCTCTATTGTTTTCACTTAAGGTTGGGTGATTCCTCCTTCTGTGACCCAATAGCTACTAGCACGGACTTTCACTCCCAGTAGCGTTGAGTATATGTTGGGATACCCCACTAGGCTATCATCCTATATCCTTAGGAAGCCGTATCTGCCGCCTTGCAAATAGTAATGCATCGAACACAACATTCGGGAAGATTGACTGTCGTACAGAAAGTCCTTGGTTTTCATATGATTGCCAAGGTGTATATGCAATTTTACAGGTTGTTTGGTAAACCTTTTGCCTAGTTCTCTGAGTAGTCACTTTCGTTACTTTTCAGACACCCTAAAAGAAAAGGTCCAGTTGAGCACTTGTCCTTTCAGGCTCATTAAATATTCGAAGGCAACTAGAGTCATCTTTTCGTCCTTTTCTCGACTCTTTAAAGATGAAAAGGTCAAATTCTGTTCCCATGTCTTAAAATTTATTTGGCCACGTTCACATTTACCTAGTTAGATCTTGTTTGCATTTTAGTTTACGCAGGGTTCTTTCCTTACTCTTTAGTTTTCCGAGAATTTTGAATTGAATCATCCTAGCGGAATCATCGATCTCGTCTCCCATTCCAAGTGACCAAGGATATCCATCTTCTGTCGCTCCCGAGGTACCGATTGTTAGTGATACTCTTCCTGTTATCCCAAGTATCCAACCGCTTAACTCTTGCACTCCAGAGGATGAGTCTTACGACATTCATTGGAACCCCATTTGGGAGCCTTCTAAAGAGGACTTTCCCATTACTCCTCCTGGTGTTTCGGTCCCGATTTCTTCCTCCAATATGGATGAGACAACCCCTCTCTCTAGTGAAGAATCCTTTGTGGTAGGAGGTGAAATACCTACGCCTACAGAAACTTCACCCTTCCGTGTAACTTCCCTTGGTGTCTCATTTCCTTTATGCTATAATTCTTTGGCTGATATCATCGGTTCTAGATCTTCCCTTTCGAGTTCCATATGGTCTCGCACTGTGGCTCTGACTTCAGAGCCTTTTACACCCCAGATTCACAATGTGACTATCACATCTATTCCAACTATTCCAACCATTTGTGTGGCTTCTTCAACCCCTGTTGTCAATGCTGTCACTGCTTCTTCAGTGGTGACTACTATTTCTGGGTCTTCTGCTGGTCCTACTAATAGTGGCCCAACGACAGGAGTTGTTAATCCTACACTAAGTGCCCCACCTTCTTCTGGTTCCATTCCAGCAGGGGCGCATATGATCAATATATACAAGCTCTTCAGAGTCCGTATCCACAAAATCCGTTTCATTATTCTGATTCTTGTGGAGCTCATATTTATTACCCCGAACCTATGCCATCTTAACCTCCAGTTGAGGTCACAGTTCTATTATCTGTTGCTTGGGGTACCACTACTTATCATGGTCACCAAGTGCCACATGCTAATCTTCAAGGACCACCCTATCAAGGTTATCCGTCTTACGGGCAGCCCCCTCATGGACAATAGCATTACGGACAACCTCATCTAGGGAAACCTGGTAGCCCACCAGGACAACCTTTCCATGGAAAACCTTCGGCCTTTGGTGGTCCATCTTTTACCTACTTTGGGCAACCTTCTAGTAATCCGGGACAACCTTACATACAACAAGGCCAACCAGGTATCCAACAAGGCTACCCTTCTGGGCAAGTCGGTCGACCTCATGTTCAGTAAGGCCAACCCACTGTCCAGCCTAGTCAACCATCTGGGTAGACTGGTCAGCCTCAAATCCAACCAGGCCAACCAACTGTCCAGTCTACTCAGCCATCCGGCCAATCAGGACAAACCTCAGTTGTGTAAGTTCAACCTAATACCTAGCAAGCTAAACCTTCTGGACAAATGGGTCAACCTCATTCTCAACCAGGTCAACCTTCTAGCCAGATGGCTCAGCCTCAGTTCTCCCAAGGACATCCATCTGGGACTATTCAACCAGGCATCCAAACACTCATTGCTTCTCAAGCCCCACCCGATTTTCAGCCCCAGATTGGGCTCCAGATCCAATCCGGTCTTCAAGCTCAAGTTGGGCCCCAAACCCAACTTGTTTATCAAGCGCAACTTGGCTTCCAGGCCCAGTTTGGAGCCCAACCACCTTATAATTTTCAACAACCCCAAGGGAAAACTCATCTTGCCCCATACCAAAATTATCAACAACCACAGGTTAACCTATATCAGAATTTTCAGCAGCCACATGTTGCTCCTGTGGGTCAAATTGGTAGTCAGTGGAATGTAGGGGGTCAAATCCAGGGTCAACCATCTAGTTACAGCTATAACCCCTATGGGCAAAATCCCTATAGGCCTAATCCATCTGGACAAAACCAATGGGGGCAACAAGGAACTAGATGGAACTTCAGTGCTGTTTCTTATCTGCGGCCTCAAATGTCCTTCAACCCTCAATTACCCTTTTTAGCAATGTTGGAATTACCAGACGTGTCCAAACTGACTAATGATCATATTCTTCATAATCTGTATTGGCCACCAGTTCCAACTAAGATTCCCGGTGATTGTCCCAAATTCGATGGTAAAGCTGGAGAAGATCCCTAAGCTCATGTCATGACCTATCACCTATGGTGTTCATCGAATTCATGGCTTGATGATTCAATCCAGCTCTGCCTATTTCAATGAACTCTCATTGGCTCTGCTACCAAATGGTATATTGAGTTGGCTCGTGGAACTTTTCAGGACTTTAATTTGCTGGCTATGGCATTTTTAACTCATTTTCAGTTGCCGATTCGATATGAAACGGGCACACACCTCTTAACATCTTTCAAACAAAACGCGGCTACAAATATCTCTGATCATATCCATGAATGGAGATGTCGTCAATGTTTAATTAAGTTCTAGATCCCTGACTAGCTTCTGACCAACTAGTTTACAACCTCGTTCGTCGGTCCGATAGCCCGGGCCATTGCTATGGGAGCATGTGTAACTGAAGAGAAAGCCATTGTGCGTACTCAGTACCTTGACTTGGTTTACTCCCAGTCTGGTACGTTATATGATATTTTTCCAGATGCTCCGCGAACCTGAACTTCCCAAGCTTCGTCAACACCATCCGTTGATGGTGTCATAGGTTCTGTTAATGCATCCTCTCGAAAAGCTCCCACCAACCCTGTGAAGCAAAAACCTAATACTCCAAATGAAAATGCGTCCCAAGCTTCATCTAATTCTAGTAAGACTTCTGAGGTTAATGCCATTTAGTCCACCTCGGCGAACAAAACCTTGAAAGGTAGAAAGAAGGGAAAAGGAAAGAATAAAGCCGATCAACCTATGCAGGATCCCCCTAAGCCTCCGGTCGAGGAAGGTGCCAAGCGCAAACCTAAGTATCCTTGTCTTATTTGTGATGAGGATCACTATACTAAAGACTACCTGAGGTGTTTTGAAGTTAATTTTTTGTTAAAAGGTGCCCTTGGAACTCCTACCGTACTCAAAGAGCCTTTTCCCTCCCAGCAGACTCAAATGGTCGCTGACCCTTCTCAATCCTCTTCTCCCTTCGGCTCTCAAGTTTTTATGGCCAGGACAATCCCTGTCCATATTAGTACATGGTCAAAAGAGTATCCTTCACCCACCGAGAAGGAAACTGAGGTCCCCTCTAGTCTTCCTCTGCCCAGTCCGGGTCCGCTCCATATCGAGTGACCTAGTACTGAGACGGTCATTCGACTTCCTCCTAAAGGAGTACTCCGGAATTCTTTTTACAACCCTAATTCTCGTGTTGCTCAACATTATAGCATTGTTGAGGACTTAACCCAAACTCCTTCAGTTATGTCTGCATTAGAAGTCCTCTAGAGCTATCCCTCCCAGAGGAAGTCTTTGCTATCGGCCATCGGTGGCATTGACCCAACTGACTCAGAATTGCTCACGTTTGATCTGGAAAATCATGTACCAAGATGACCTCACCAAATAGCCTTTCTTATTCAAGTCATCATCAATTCTAAGACTATTCATTGTACTGTTATTGATGAAGGTGCTTCTACATGCATCATGTCCGTTGCTTGCTGGAAGGCTATCGGTTCTCCAATCCTGAGCCATTCTTGTTATAGACATATTTGGGCACTGCAACCCCAATCACATATGTCCATAAACCAAGGGCTTCTAAGTCCCTAAAGTGTTGTTTCATACCCTAAAGGAACAAGGTCAGCTGATTACATCATCTCCCAGAAGTTCTCCATAAAAAACTGCTCAGAACTAGTCAAGACTGGACCATATAGACTGCTCAGTGCCAAGGGTGCGAAGCATTTCACCTGCCACATGCAAAAGGTGCGATGCATACTGAAAAGTCCTTTTGTAGGGTGGGATGGGTGAGAGTAAACAAATGGCAGAGACAATTTGCAAGGTGAATGATCATGGAATCTTCCAGAAACTTCTCTTGTGACACTTGCCTCTTTGAATTTGCCCGGGGATGAGTAAGAGATCATGAAATCTCCAAGTGGAATTGAGAACTATCAGGGAAATAACACTAATAAAAAACCCAGAAGCTGACTCACCCACCTACAAACATCTATACATGGATCCCTCATCCCAGAGATCTAGAGGTTGGAATTTTGCATCTTGTAAGGAAGTACTATTGGTTTCTTTATGCAACATCATAGTGTTGGGTGATCTAGCTTTTAATGAGGTGAAGAAGGGCTTTCATGCTGGGAGGATGGCGCTGGGTTAGATCAATGGGTTGTAATCCTCTCTTCTACTCTTTCTATCAATAATGCTATTTGAGTTTTCCTCCATATTCTTGTATGTCTGAGTTGATATATGCATTTGTGTGGTCAACATATATATAATCCTATATTGTTTATGATTGTAGATCTCTATCCTTTGATGGTATTATGCTGCTTTGACTCTATAGGCGTTCTTTGAAGCGGGACAAGTGAGGAAGGAGCGGCAAAGATCTGTCAAAGGGAAGAGGAAACAAGAAAGGAGCCAAGTGAAATACTAAGGTTGGTACTCTCTGCTTCTCTCTCATCTATTTCTCATAAAGGAAAACGAAAGTAACTTTAGTTTGTTTGCTTCTAAGATAGCTACTCATCTTAGTGGGACTAGTAGCTCTAAATGGACACTAGATTTCCCGATAACAAAATGGCAACTCCACTGGGGATCAAATGGCTTGTTTTCTTGTTTCTAGTTTGTTTACTTTATAAACTATAGACAAAGCCTGAAGTTATGCCAGCTAGCCTTCAAACTACTTTTGCTATGCAACTGCAAAGTAGATAAATGCTGCTTCAGTCAATCTCTGGGTTAGTTTATGAACTAAACATCTGACTTGCAAACATCCTAAGTGCCCTGGTGGTGGCTCAAGTAACCTCATTAGATCAGACCCTATGATTTGTATTTACTGACTATCATTAGCTCAGCTTAAATCCCTGAACTAAGCTGCAAACTGTGACCAAAAACCAAGTTAAAGTCTCGTCCCTGGACCATCGCACTATCTCCTTTTGATATTCTGGATGCATTGCACCTCCTGTGTGCAGTAGGTGAGATGCATCCTTGTTTCCCTATGTTATAGGTGCGATGATCAGATAAGACTGTTTCTGCCTCCAAATTTTGGTTTTTCTTCATTCTCTTCAGCTTTATTCAGGAGTTTTGCTGTCTGTGATCAGTATACCACTATTGAAACTCTCTTCCTTTGCACTATTCAGCCTCCATTGTACAAAGAATTGTGGATGTTTTTATGTATTTTTTTCCATTTACAGTTCTCCTTTACAAAGAAGTAGCTTAATCGAACTGTCGTCTTTTGATTTGAAAGTGTCACAAGTGTCGTTTTCCGTCAAAGAAAAGAATCCTACTCTTTTTCATGGTCGATTACATTGTTACTCTTTTATTTGATCTAAATTAATAGTATTTCAAAGTGTCGAAAGCATTTTTCAAATTGAAGTTGAAATTGTCGCTCTTAGCCTTCCTTTTGTTTTTTAAATTCGAAATTGCAAAGTGTTGTCTTAGCCTTCCTTTTGTTTTTGGAATTCAAAATCGCAAAGTAGTCTTCCTTTCATTTTTTGAATTCAAAATCGCAAAGTATCATCTTAGTCTTCCTTTCATTTTTTGAATTTGAAATCGCAAAGTGTCGTCTTTGTCTTCCTTTCGTCTTTTGTAGAGAAAATTGTTAGTACTATCGCTTTGAAAGAAAAGATAATTCAGATTTGTACTTAGCATTATTTTTTTCATTCACACATCAAGAAAGTGGAAAACAAATACATGCATGTGCATTTTCATTTAGACTACTTGTTGATTTTGATTTAGGACACTGCATCTAGTGTGTGCTCTCTGCTCTATGTTGAAAGAATCTCACTTCTCTTTCCTTAGTAGCTAGGATTTTCATTGCAAAAAGAAGAGTAAACGATTGTTTATCATCTTAGATTGCATATTTAGGAATTGTATATCTACATCACGCAGTGAACCTCAAAGGAAAACTTCTTAAGAAAGATCAACGGTAAAATCAATTCAATGAACATAAAAATGCTTTTTAAGCTAGCGCACAACATTTAGAAGTCTAGGCTAGAGATGTATTCCGACGTCGTAAAGCCTGGTAACTATCGCTTTCATCGTAGGTTGGGTGATTCCTCCTCTTTGAGACGACAAGTTCCAGTATGGACTTGTGCTCCCATGTACCATCGAGTATATATTGGGAGACCACAATAGGCTATATACTTTATCCTTAGGAAGCCGTGTCTCCCGCCCTATGAATCGCAATGCACTGAACACATCATTTGGGAAGATTGACTGTTGTACCGTTAAAAGTATTCTGCAGTGTTGTGATTGGTTTGGTAATACCTCTGTCTAGATTTCCAGAGTAGTCTCTTTCATTCCTTTTCAGACTCCTTAAAAGAAAAGGTCCATCTGAGCACTTGTCACTTCAGGCTCATTAAAAATCGAAGGTGACTAGAGTCATCTTTAGCTTTTTCTCGACTCTTAAAAATTGAAAAAGAAAGTTGTGTCAAATCATCTAAAATTCATTCAATTCGGAATCACATATTCCCCTTTTATTTTGAGTTGATCAAGTAATCCGCAATCGTGGAAGAAAGTCAATCGAAACCCTGTCATTCACGGAGACTAACGAGTCAACCATCTTTGACTCCGGAAACAAAACTATTCCGAGCCAAGCGAACTCGTTTAACTGGGTCAAAGTCCCCTGGTTTGCTTGAAGCTTGTGTTCCAACATCCTCAGAGACTCCAGTTACTCCAACCATTTCTGGTATCCCTACCTCTACAAAAGAAGTTTTGCAGTCACAAGAGGACATTAGAACTGATCCTAGTGTAACGGTAAAAAATTCTATTCTTGAACCAGCTCCATCTAGTGCTGATTCGGAAGGTGTCACCCCTCCAACATCTATCGCTGTAGAGTCTACACCTTCTTCGGCACCAGAAATATTTTATGGACCTGACGGTCAACCTCTCCCACTTGGACTGTTTGCTATAGAAGAAATTACAGAGGATCTTCCATCCAGTACACCATTGTATTTTGGAACTAGGATCCACCTATATCCTTCTACTTTAGAAGATAGTCTGCCTACATCACAAGTTCCTGTAGAATCGCTAGGAAGTCTTTTGGATAGACTCGATATGTCTGGACAACCGTCGACATCTAGGACTGTGTCATCTGATGCAGCAGCAGCAGAACCTCGTGCTGCTACTCCAACGATGTTTGCTGGTGTAACATCTGTCCCAACTAGCTCTCAACCGCTAGAGGAAGTCCACCTAGGGACTGCTTTGATAGTATGGTTGGTTTCCTTTTGTTCATCCGGAATAATATCTGGAATTTCTTATGTTGAGTCTCAGAAAATTGATCCTTCGCAATAGTATCAATTTGGGCAGTTCGGTCTCCAAAGGCCCATCTTTCCTTTGAGCACTGGATTGTTGTTGTATGGGGGGCAGTATGCCCTTTCATTGTTCCCTTCGGGAGAACAACCATATGAGAGTTCACAACAAAATTCGGGTCAAGTTGGAATTACATCCAGTGGTTGGGTGCCAATACTACCTCAACAACCAAGAGTTGTATACTCAATGCAACCGAGTCTACCTGTGTCGAATATCCCCACTACACTGGCTATTGTGACAATGTCGCAAGTACAAGTGTTGCCTATTGTATGTAACCCTCAAGTTTCTCAGGTCATAATGCAACAGCCTCTTCTCTCCACGACACAACCATAATCACCAATTAGTGGCTCCTTAATTGGAGCAACCTAGGCTCAAACGAGTACTATTACCCCTCATCTTGGTCGGAAAGCTGGTATTGGACAACAACAAAATGGTTTCACAACCATGGATGGTACAATATCAACAACCACAATTCCAGCAAGCTTACCGAGGACCTGAGCAACAAAGCTTTGCGGGTAATGGGTAGCCGTATATTCAAAACAGTCAACATCAATCATATCATAATGGTTATGCCCATCAACCTTACCAAAGTTATCAGCATCAAATACATTATGCTAGTATGCAAAGACCCACTGCTCAGGCAATCCCATCTTATCCTGGGTATGCTTCGCCGAACCTAAATCAACAGTTGCCCTTCGTGGCAACTTTAGAGTTACTAGATCTAAGCCGGCTAACAAATGATCCAATTGCTTATGCCCCTTGGTGGCCAGCGATTCCTCATAAACTTCCGTCAAATATTCCTAAATTCAATGGAAATTTGAGTGAAGATCCGTCGAATCATGTGATGACCTTTCATCTATGGTGTTTGTCCAACACTCTCAAGGATGATTCGATTAGGCTTTGCCTTTTTCAGCGAACGTTAACTGGTCCGGCAACAAAATGGTACATCGAATTTCCTAGAGCTTCATTCGATAACTTCAGCGCCCTTGCCACCACCTTTTTAACCCATTTTCAGTTACCAATAAGGTATGAATCAGGAACGGAGCTTCTTACCAATTTCAAGCAAACAACAACCACTTACATATATGATCATATTCATGAGTGGCGACGTCATTGGAGAATGCTGAAAACATTTGTTCCTAATCAGCTGCTAGCTATATGGTTTATTAAGTCATTGTTGCCTTCTATTACAGAAGATGTGGCAAAGGGAGGAATCATCACTGAAGAGCAAGTTATTGCTCGTGTGTAATATCTAGACTTGATCTATACTCAGTCTGGCATGCTCTATGACAAAATCCCTGATGCTCCTAGACCAGATTTTTCTGTTCCTCCTCCTCCTAAATCAAATAAAGATTCTCATGCCGACAATGGCATGATAGGTACAACAAGCACGAAAACTGCAACGGCTACATCTAAGAAAGCCTGCACGGTTTCCAGTCAAAATGCAAATGAAGAACTTCTTGCCTCGGAGGTTAATGTCGTGTCAACCGACAAGGGCAAAGAACCGAAGAAACCAAGAGGCAAGAAGAAAAAGAAAGGGAAAAAGAAGAAGCAGGATGAGTCATCTCCTGAAAAATCTTCTGCAAACCCTTATGGGCAAAAGAAACCAAGTGATCCATGCTTTATATGCGATGAGGATCATTGGACAAAAGATTGTCCACATAAAGCTGAGCTTAAAAAGTTCTTTAAGAATTCAAAAACCTCAGCGGTATTGACTGATCCATTTCCATACCCAGGAACCAATCTGGTTGTTAGTGAGAATGCTTCCCCATCCCAAGTGCTCATGTTGTCCATTTCAAAATAGCAAAATGATGCTTTGATATTGACAAGGAATAAAGATTACGGGAACCCACAGCTGTTGAAAAACAAGGCTACTCATCGACCTAGTAGTTCAACAACAACTTCGACCAAAGTTGTGCCACCCATCATTCCTGAGCTAATGATAAAGCCACCAAAGGGAGTAGTACACAAATCGACATTTAGTCCTCATGCCAGAGTAGCACATAATTTTAATATAGTAGAGGACTTGGCCCAATCTCTGTCCGCTATGTCGACACTTGAGGTACTGCAAAATAGCCCCTCCTATAAGCAGGCTCTATTATCAGCAATAGGTGGGATTGACCTAGCAGATTCTAATCTTGTGGCCTTTAATCATAAAGGATATGAACCTTAGTTACTAGCTCAACTCGCTTTCCTCATTCAAGTGAAAGCCCTCAACAAAATTGTTCATCAAACAATTATTGATGAGGGGTCATCTACATGTATTATGTCAACAAGTTGTTGGAAAACTTTAGGTTCACCACCCTTGTCGCGATTGTCAACGACGTTAAAATCATTTGATGGATGGACATACACTCTATACGGGATTTTAAGTAAATTGCAAGTTGAACTAGGGGGAAAAATAGTAGAAATTGATGTTGAAGTTATCGATGGAAACCTCGATTACAACATCCTACTGGCAAGGCCCTGGATTTATGCTATGGCTGATGTTGTGTCAACATAGTTTAGAAAGATTGGTTTTCCTTTTCAAGGAGGAATTACAATCGCTGACCAACAAACCTTCCTCCCCAACAGTTCACAAGTTACGGGAAGCATTTCGATGATCCACGGAAGCTCTCAATCGCTTCAAAATATCAGAGTAGGCTTGCTAAAGACCCTAAATTGATGGGTATTTTTGCCCTACTACCTCCAAACAATCTGGCGGAAGTGGCCACAGTGAGAACCTACAATATGGTATCTTCTATTCAGAGGATTTCCGAACATGATATTAGCATGGATCATCGCCAAGGTTTTCCTCCAAGCCCCATGGAAATATTGTAGCAATCAATATTCTTAGCCTGGGTAGTGAACCCAAAGCAATGCTCATCGAGCGTTTGGATAGATAGGTCTAAGGAATATGGCACCTCTTCAGATCCTTGGTTGCATGTACATTCTACAGACGAAGGAATTGTTCAGTCAATGATGATAGATGGGGCACCATGGGAAGATTACCACCATCGTTCCCATCTTCTAGATTTCAACAAAGATTGCTCTAGCGACCTTAATCATCCTTCAGTTTTTGATTTTCTATCAAATACTGTAAATACAGTGGATTTCGAGCGAAACCTGTCCAATATTGAAGAAACTATCGCCATAAATATCTCGACCAAACTAGATGTTGTAGAGAATATTCATGTTAGCAAACTTGTTCTTCTTCAGAACTGGAAGTATATTACGCTCTCTTTCACGAGTTCAGAGATGTCTTTGCATGATCATATGAAGAAATTCTAGGCATTGACTCGAGAATAGTTGAATACAAAATTAAGATGTATCAAGATGTCAAACCAATGTGACAACGGCTTCGGCAGGTGCACCCAAAGAAAGCCGCTGCCATCAAAGCAAAAGTTGAAAAACTTCTCCATGCTGGTTTCATTTACCCGGTTCCTCTAACCGATTGGGTATCAAACATTGCTCCTGTGATGAAAAAGCAAGGAATGATTAGAGTGTGCATCGATTATACAAATGTAAATCAAGCTTGTCTAAAGGACAACTATCCTACACCCTTTATCGACCAAATAATTGATGAATGCACCAGATGAGGAATCGTTTTGTTTATGGATGGATTTTCTGGGTATAATCAAATAAATATCTGCCAATGAGGCCAGTCAAAGACTACATTTATTTGTCCATGGGACACATTCGTGTATCAAAAGCTACCTTTTGGTTTAAAGGACGCAAGGGCAACCTTTCAGAGGGCAATGAATTATGCCTTCCATGACATCAAGAACATCGTCCAACCATACCTCGATGATCTTCTGGCTCATTTGCGAAAGTGGACCAATAATCCACGACATTTGAGAGCAATATTTCTACATTGCCGACACTACAAAATACGACTCAATCCGCACAAGTGTGTGTTTTGTGTCAGTTCTGGTCATTTACTTGGCTTTGTAGTTTCAAAGGATGGGATTCGCCTCGACCAATGTAAGGTTTAGGCAATCATTGATCTACCTCCACCTTCAAATTTGCTTCAGATTCAGAAACTCCAAGGGAAAGCAAACTTTCTGAGGAGGTTCATTCCAAATTACACCGAATTTGCTAAAGTTTATACATGTCTGTTGAAAAACGAAGTACCCTTCAATTGGGATCAGGTCTTGCAAGCTTCCTTTGATGCTCTAAAGAAATCCCTAATAAAAGCATCATTAAGGTATGCTTCTGATTATCAAAAAGACTTTAACCTATATCTGGCTACAGTAGTACGACCATCGCAATGGTTTTAGTTCAAGAAGACAATGGAATCGAACGTCCTATATATTATTTAAGTCGAAACTTAAATGATACAGAAAGAAAGTACTCCTATGTTGAAAAGATAGCTCTCATAGCTGTTCAAGCAGTATAGAGATTTCGACATTATGTCCTCTTTCGAAAAACTACCATTTTGTCAAATTGCAACCCCATGACTTACATCCTGTCACGATAGTTGCTTAAGGGCAAATATTCGAAATGGATAACAATTTTGCAAGAGTTTGATCTAGAATTCATAAAATCAAAATCAAAGAAAGCCCTGGTTTTCACAGAGTTACTATGTGACTTCCCATCATCGTCCAACGATTCAACATCCAAAGCAACAATCGTGGATGAATCTTTGTTTCTGATATCTTCAAGCGATCCATGGTATGGAGATATAATCACCTATCTCCAGACCCAAACATATAGGTCTAATAGCTCTCGCTCAGAACAACGACATACTCAATACCATGCAAAAGACTACATGATCGTCGGTGATACACTTTACCATCGTGGTATCGATACAGTTCTGCGAAGGTGCCTCACCCATGAGGAGGTTGAAAAAGTCCTGAATGATTGTCATTCAGGCACGTGTGGGGGGCATCAATCTGGTTATGCTAGGGCACAAAATATTTCATGAGTAGGATACTTCTGGCCAACAATGTTCAAGGATTGCATAACCACAGTCAGAAGTTGCCATGCTTGTCAAATCTTCGACTGCAAAACCAGAATACTGCCCGCACCTCTGCAGCCAATAGTTGTTGTTGGGCCATTCGCTAAATGGGGCATAGATTTCATGACATGTAGCCCCACCTCAGCCAGGGGGCACGATTATATCATAGTTGTAGTTTACTATTTTACGAAATGGGCCGAGGCGATGCCTACATTAAACAACAACGATGAAACAACTGTTCTTTTCTTTTTCAATCATGTAGTCTCTAGATTCGGTGTTCCACAAGCTATAGTCACAGATCACGGACCACATTTCCACAATCACATGATGGTTTAGTTGGCTGCAAAATTAGGACTGTCCCATGACAACTCTACTCTGTATTATCCGCAAGCTAACGGGCAAGTTGAGGCGATCAACAAAGTCCTGAAGCGCATGTTGCAAAGGATGATTGGAGTCCATAAACAAAGTTGGCACCTAATCCTATACTCAGCCTTGTGGGCATACCGGACATCAGTAAGAAATGCGACTGGGTTTACACCCTTTCAGCTAGTGTATGGCCTGGAAGCAATCTTACCAGTTAAGTGCGAAATCATCTCTTAAGCATGCAGTCAACCTTCTCCCCGGAACTTCAGAAGAGGAGGCTCGTTTCTTGGAATTCATCCAACTGGATGAAACCCATCGTGATGCTTCCTTGGCTAACAAAGCACATAAGAAATGAGTCAAGGCGCAGTTTGACAAGAATGTCAAACCCCGTGTCTTCTCAGAAGGTGACCTGGTCTTACTTTACGATGAGGAATTCGATAAATTGGGAGCAGGTAAGTTCCAGTCTTTGTGGATGGGCTCCTATATTGTTAAGTGTGTATTAGCAAAAGGAGCCTATGAGCTAGTAGATTATGATGGGATTCCACTGTCGCAACCTCGAAACAGGTTGTACCTTAAGCGTTACTATGCTTGACTCAGTGTAGTAACCTCTTCATATGCTTTTGTTACATTTTTGTTTTCGTAAGAGTGATCATTTTGGTTAAGTAATTTTCTTTTACATTTGTTGCAGATGTCGAACCTATTGGAGTCATTTGTTGGATACGCTAATGGAGCGAGCTGTCGTTCGCGGAACCTATCTTCTGCAGCCTAGGCCATCTTTGATCCAAGCGGTGAGTTAGTGAGTTTCAGAGGGGTATGTATTGGTCGATCGATGAACAACATTGTTGAATACAACGCGTTGATAGAGCTCCTCTCTGATGCCATCACGCATGGCATACACCGACTTGTTGTCAGGCTAGACTCACAACTCGTTTTTCTATAGCTTACTAGCATCTATTCCATGCGGAATCCAGCTATCTATCGTATGTTCCTAAGGGTCAAGATTTTGGAAAGGAATTTTGATCTATTCAATATCAACACATTTCCAGAAACTTAAACACATTAACCGATTCATTAGCAAATTATGTGTTAGATAGACATTTGCAACATTTATAAAAGAAAAGCATTTCATCAATATTTACAATAGGATCATATAACTCAACCAAAATAAAGCTCTGAAAATAAAAAATATATATCACTGTTTATAGTTTGTACATAGTGTTCTGTGTCTAAGACAAAATCATTCATATGACCAAAAACTCAAAATGCTAAGGGGCACCCTAGTCTAATGGTGCTGGTGATAACAAGTCATCGCCTGTGTAATCATACGTAAGAGCCTAGTCCATCGGCTTGGCACGCCAATGGTATGTCACTGTAATCTCAGAGGCAGCTCGTCAGTCCTCACATCCAGAATACCAAGGGTGAGACCCTTGATCTGATCTTGCAATACTGTGAAGGACATCCCTCCCTATAGCCTCTCCTGCTAGGATGGCAGCTGTTTCTCTTAGGCGCACTTCTGGTCGCACTGGTCTGATATTTGCATGAGCACACAATTTTTGGTTAGCCTTGATAAACTTTTAAAGAAAGCACAAGAAAAATATAAAAGAAATAAACAAATATACGGTCAGAGATTTTTACCTATGACACCCCACTGCTCACCAGTCGGCAGCACCAAATCTACGTCACCTTGGAAATCCATTCCAGTATATGGACACTAGGCATAAACCATCTATTGACGGTTGAACCACTCGGAGAGGGCATCAGAGAAGGAAACCTGTGACTGACTAGCATGTCTGGCCATAAGGTCAACCCATCTCTGCATCCGTGGCTTAGTCAGTGGTGGCAGACCGAGTGAAATGTACTATGGCTGCATCAGTGGGATCTTATCCAAGGCAAAAGTTCTTGGATCTTCCGTTTTTCACCTTGGTAAGTTGTTCTTTTATCACTGGAAGTACTGCATCACACCAGTTGAATACCTTCGCTTCGAGACATTCCAAGGCATACTGCATATAGGACCTGTTGGCCAAGTGAGGGGCCACACTGCCAGCCAATCTAGCAAAGGTGAATAAAATAGTCCTCAGGGACTGGTCGGTGACATCTCAGATATTGATCTTTCCGTCCTTGCTCGGCTGAGATCCTTCTCTACAGTATCGGCGAATATAATCCCTCATGGATTCGCCCCCACAGGCGGAACCTGATAGTGAGAGAGGGGCACCAGGCCTCGATAAACCGGTCAATAAGTAGATGTCCTCAATGGTCAAGGGAATGTATTTACCTCTGATCTGAAACACTTGGTTGGTAGGGTCCCATGCATCAAGAAAATATTGCAACAAGTTGATTTGTTGCCTCATGCTAGATATGTGGAAGAACTTGAGCAAACCACAGTTCCGCAATGTAGTTACCGTACCTGGATCATGTAAGGCAACCATGTCCTCTTCTTCATGCTCACATTCATGCCATGTAACAACCATTTTGCTATGATGAATCTCTGAAAAACAAACAAGAGAAGAATTAGGATCCTGATTTGGCAAAAAACAAGCAAAATTTCCATGAAAATTCGGTGCAAAAGTTTTCCTCCTTGCACCCATCGCACCCCAGCTGTGTACTGGGTGAGATGCATACTAACTGGCCAATGGCTAGCCTAGTATGCATCACACCTTTCGATGTATACTAGGTTCGATGGGGGCAGAACAAATTGTTCAAACCCTAGAGGCTCAGGAAAGCAGGAAAACATACTCAGAATTCAGAAAGGAAAGAATGCAATTGAAGAGCTCAGGTTTAGCTCCTACCTGGTCCAAACGGTGCCGAAAATAGTCCACAGAATCTCCTGGAATCAACTGATGAAAATCAAAGGGGAAAACACCTCCAGAGCTCCAACAATCCCAAATTCAAATGAAATGGTAAAATGAGGGGTGAAAACTACTTTTAAGTTACTTTTCACGTAATTCAAGTGGGGTATTAGTGTTTTAACTCATTTTTCAAGCATGTATTTTCATTTCTAATTAGTTTGATGGAGCAATGAACAGGTAGAACAACTGTCAAAAGAACATAGTGTTAATGGTGAATCGAATATCAATGACCATTATCATGAGCAATTTTATGCAAATTTCAAGCTCGTTAAAAAATAAACCTAGCAATGAGCATATGTTCCACCAGAGTTTAAGCTCATTGAAAAATGAACCCACCTTTAGTAAATAACCATTGCGATTGCATTATCATTAGCTTTTGAGCCTTGGTCATGTTCTTACCATCACCTCTACTCTGTTTTAGTCGATCATCCACCTCCATTTGATTGTTTACCCCTTTTGAGAAACAGCTACGACGAGTGATTCTGTTAGCCATCCTCTTTACACTGCCGTGATTGGAAAGTTCCAAACCTTACTTGGAACCAGCTGCTACCCGAAAATATCACTCATTCCTCAAAAAATGAGTCTCCCTTAATCTCTTTTCATCTGACTTGTAAAATATGAAAATATTGCCGAGAAATTGGCCTCTCCAGCTCATTAAAGCAATCAGAAGTGCTATCCCTCCTCTAGATTTTAACCTTTTTGGACCTGAGGGAGGGATCATTACACAAAAAGACCGAGCGCTTGTCTTGTTCAGCTCATTAAAACTATCGAAAATTCATCCCTTTCGTATTATTTTAAACTTTTTCAGACTTAAGGGATTATATGACGAAAAGAGATTACTGGAGTTTCCTTTCTGTCTCTTTTCAGACTCTCTAAAATTGAAAAGGACTGAGTTATCTTTGTCGTTAAACTCATTAAAACAATAGCAACAAACTTGTCCATGTAGACAAGACCGAGTTTCACTGTCGCTAGGCTCATTAAAACATAGCGACGGGTTTTCCCAAAGGGAAAATTATAGAACAAGCATATGTTATCCTCCTCAAGCTTGAAAAAAATAAAGAGGTACTCGTCAGCAATGACTGGAGAAAAATTGGGAAGAAAACTTGAAGAAACTTTATTGGTAGCAAGTCGCTCTTGAACATGACACTTTCACTCCATCACCATGATTGAGTCGGGTTGGGTTTTCCATTCACCGGTCATATTACCATTGGTCCACCGTACCATGCATTTTTGAGGTTAACACTACCAATCCATTTCAATGTCTCTAATATGTTCAAGAGAAGTGGCTCAGAGAATTCACCAACCCAGCTTGTGTCTCATCCGCTACAATACCTTCACACTTCATTCTTTCATCACTGCCACCCTGAACCTCATATCATCAGATCATTTTCACCTCCACAAAATCATTTGCTCCATTCCATGTCATAGATATGGGAGTCATTAATGCCCTCCTACGACGAGTCACTTCTTGTCGACATCAGCTCATTATCCAAGAATTCGACCTAGGAACAACCCTTTCAGTACTTTGAAGCTTGCATGCCTCAATGGCAAGTTTCTCAC
>APFE030004471.1:212118-288361 GCA_000404065.3 Pinus taeda
CGATGCCAAGTCCCATTTTCACACCACGTGAATTATACTGTCGTACCTTGAGGGTTATTATCATTATCGGTGATTCCTCTCATGCTTGTTAACAACTTACATCATTGGCTGGTAATCAGGTGATGTCTTTCCATGTTCGACTCCAGAACATCTTTTCACATGGATCGACTTGTACTTCAGGCGAAGATTGAACGAGTTTGAAGACCCCGGATCTAGTTTCATCCATCCAGGCTCCGATATATTTAGGAAAATAAAGACATCAAATGTACATCATTGCTGCACAGATAATCATCCAAGCCAAAGGATGATGACTCCACCAGAATCAGCAGTCTGCCACACAGACGGTTGTTTATCCTATGTACATGAAAATGAATTTATAAAGTTGAGCATGGGAATGCCCGCCTCAATTAGATCATGAAAAATGTTATGAAGATAATTTATTTTATTGTATCTTATTACAGGTCGCCTTCTGGTTCGAAAAACCTCAGATCCTCATGATAAAGCATTTCACCCGACATCAAAAGATTATCGACCTCATGCTTTAGGGGGCAACTGTTATAGACATTTTTGGGCACTGCAACCCCAATCATATATGTCCATAAACCAAGGGCTTCTGAGTCCCTAAAAGTGTTGTTTCACACCCTAAAGGAACAAGGTCAGCTGGTTACATCATCTCCCAGAAGTTCTCCACAGAAAACTGCTCAGAACTGGTCAAAACTGGACCATACAGGTTGCTTAGTGCTAAGGGTGTGATGCATCTCACCTGCTCACTGCAAAAAGTGCGATGCATATTGGAAACCCCCTATGTAGGGTGCGATGGGCAAGAATGGACAAATGGCAGAGACACTTTACGAGGTGGATGATCATGGAATCTTCTAGAAACTTCTCCTGTCAATCTCCAAGTGGATTCAAGAACTACCAGAGAGAAGACACTAATCAAAATCCCAGAAGCTGAATCACTCCCCTACAATCATCTATGTATGGATCCCTCATCCGAGAGATCCGGAGGCTGGAATTTTGTATCTTGTAACGAAGTGTTGTTGGTTTCCTGGTGGAACATCATAGTGTTGGGTGATCTAAGCTTTTCATGAGGTGAAGAAGGGCTTTCATGCTGGGAGGATGACATTGGATCAGATCAATGGGTTGTAATCCTCTCTTCTAATCTTTACATCAATAAAGCTATTCAAGTTTTCCTCCACATTCTTGTATGTCTGATAATATATGAATTTATGTGGTCAATATATATCTGGTCCTATATTGTTTATGATTGTAGATCTCTGCACTTTAAAGGTATTATGTTGCTTTGACATTTACAGGTACTCTTTGAAGCGGAGTGGTGAAGGGAAGAGCGACAAACATCCGTCAGTGAGGAGAAGGAACAAGCAAGGAATCGAGCGAAAGATTGAGGTTGTTATTCTTTGCTCCTCTCCTATCTACTTCTCATAAAGGAAAACGAAAGTAACTTTAATCTGTTTGTTTCTAAGATAGCTACCCGTCTTAGTGGGACTAGCAGCTCTGAATAGATAGTAGATTTCTTGATAATGGATACGATTGGAAATCCTTGCTACATCCATGGGCTGAGGTCATGTACTTCATTTTTCATACATTAATTGTGAAGGTTGGCTCTCTACATTGTTCAAATACCATTTTAAACTTCTTTCATGCATTTGGTTCCATCATGTGCACTCTCTAGATATCCCATATTTCTTATGGAATAACCTTCCGTTAATGGCATGGTTTGCTTGTCAGTCGTGTGTACTATTGGTGATCCTCACAAACCATGTGCTTTTTGGGATGTTGGTAGTGCATGCCCTATCATAGAATTGTGTGGCTTGGCCATCATTCACTAAATTAGCAGAAGAGGAACTTGCGGTCATGATGTCGGCAAGAGTGGACAAGGAATTAGTGACAGAGGAAGAAGTCACAGATGATGCTGCAACATAAGAACCAATGCTGGTTGCTGAACAATTGGAAGAATTGACGATAGAACAGGCTACAACAGAATTTCCAGTGGAGGTAGTAGGGAGTGTAGGCCACACTGCTACTCAAGAACTAGTGTCGACTTCCAACCTAAGAGCAGGAGAAATGGAAGTAGAAGGAAGCGTAGGCGATGTTGTTGCACAAGAACCAACGTCGACTACTAAACTGATGGAAGAATTTTCGGTAGTGGAAGAAACTATAGGTGACGCTTTTACACAAGAACGAACATCTCCTACCAATGTAGTGGAGGAATCGGTGGAAGAAGTGGAAGTCGTAGTCAATGCTGTTACACAAGAACTAGTGATGACTATTGAGCAAGCATCCAAAATAGAAAAACAGGTGGCACTGGAAGAAAAGGAGAAGGAAATTGTGGAACATCTAGTAGAAAAAGGGGAAGGAGAACAAATTGAAACAACAGGTGCTGAAAGGATGGAAATCGAGGAGTATATCTCTCTTTCTCTGCTTTCCACTCCCTTACGAAGAGGGGCAAGAAAAAAAAATTCCCCTAAATTATTGGTGAAATAAAATATCTCTCCCTTGATACTAAGATTTGTGGGGACAACTACAGGCACCATCGTTGAAACTGTCACATAAGAACTGGTGTCGACTGGTGGAAAAATTGGGAAAATTGAAGAACTGGTGGTCGACACTATTACATAAGAACCAATGTTGACCGAAGGGCAAGTGGAAGAAATTATGGTTGAAGTTGTTTTCATAGAGCCATTGGAATAAAATGTTGTTGTTGGTACCAACCCGCAAGGGCTAGAACTAATTTTTTTGCAAATCGAAGAAGATGACCGGGAAACAGAGTAACCACAGGAAAAGGAGTTTTGAAAATTCTACTCCACGAGGGCTTGCAGTGGCTCTGGAGTCATTCATAAAAGATATGGAGGTTCCAAGACCTACAGAAGGTAGTATTGAGGTCGTCTTCCAATTTTTGGAGCATGTATAAGAAATAAGGGTGAAACATGAGCCGATTGATGAGTTTACTGATGTTAATATGTGGAATAAAACACCAACTCTGAGACCAATGGAAGAGGTAATTATCAAACAAGAATTCTTTGAACAATGCACAAAGAGAAGGCCCTCCGTCCAGGAAAGGTATCAGTCACAACTTAAGGAGAATATGCAATTAAAAATGGAAATTATTAAGCTAAGGAAGCAAGTGTTAAGCTTACATAGATGAGTGAGGAAGTATAGGAGGAATGCCCATCAAGCTGCCATAAATCCTAGAGCCAAAACCACTTCAGTAGTAGTGTAAACTGAAGACAAGACTACCACTTCAATAACCACATAGACCGAGTCATTTTTGCATCTATTTGTGTCACAGGAATTGTTGTGGAGGTAAATCCCCTCTGCAGACAGAGGTGATCCCTACTAGCCCAAATGGGGTCTAACAACAATCAAACAATGCTAACACGTAGGTTCCTAATTGCAAATTAAAGACCGATGATGAGGGCCTGCCTGGATTCCAACGCTAGTACTTGTAGAAGATTCGTCGCTACCGTTACTTTGCCCCGGCTGGTCACAATCCCCATGACCCTTGTGAACGGACACCTACACATGCAAAGAATGACACAAATACAAGCATAAAATCCAATAGATGCAACTATATATCAGTAAGAAAGGATATAACTCAATCATCATTACAAAGACAATAAGAGTGGAACCATAATGATAGTCGTCTATTATTATTGATAAACAAAGAAGAATACAACCATAGTTCTGACGTCAAATCCTCCTTTGGCTGGGTGATCAGCAACACATGCCTTGCAAAGCTTCTTGGGAATGGGGAACAAGCCTCTCTCTCCTTGGTTACTTGGACAAGAATCTCCTCATTTAAGATTTAGCCTCATGGGAATGAAGAAGGCTTCTTGTAGCATGAGCTTAGCAATTCTCAGACTTTGGGACTTAGACTTTGGAACTTGTAGACTAGAACTACTAACTAGCTTGTCAAAGGAAAAAGGACAAGCTTTTATAGATAGAGGAGAAGGAGTTAGGATCATCCACAAGATTCATGAGATTGGCTTTATCACTAAGAAGCTTCCATGAGAGGTGGAGAACTACTTCCCTTCTATGGCGATTCGAAGCCCAACTGAACTAACTCAAGATGGAATCAATTCATGAATAGGTTAGGAAGAACCTTCGTAAGTTTGTTTGTTAAAAACTTTACCCAACTCGGCTGGCGCGAGTGCGACTCTGAGACAGAGTGCCAGCTGGCGCACCCTCTTTGGAGGATTTCTCCCATTGGCGCGAGTGATACACAGTGGAACTGTGCCAATGGAAAAAGGGCTATTTGTATGGGTATTTTGCAGAAGGTGTCTTTAGGGCATATGAAGTACATACTCAAGGGGATACAATACAAGTGTTTTCAGGTTATGTCACTTCTCACAAGTCCCGGAATAAGTCCTCCAATGCGCGGGAAAAGCGGTAACAGGGACGGTGACAAATTACTGTGTAACAGTCTTCCACATTGAATATGGAGTGTCCTTCCCATGGAGACTCGAAACAATATGGTCTCGAACTCCCTCAAGGATGATCCGTCTCGCCCTTGCCACACACTTCTTCCATTCAGCCAACTCTTGTGCATTAGTTGAACTTGGCTTTGGGATTTTTTGATCAATGAAATCCTTCAAGTCATTGTCTTCTAATACAACCTCCATGCGATCTTTCCATGCTATGTAATTTGAGCTTCCATCTAAGGCATACTCAAGTCTCAAGCCATAGAATGCCATTGACCAACCTGAAGTATGAGATGAATTCGATTTGTACTTGCAACCCTGAAATTTAAACTTCGAATTCTCTTCTCTGTATACTGTTCACAGCTCTGATAATCTTTCTCTAATACCATGTAGAAATTATAACTGTAGATTAACCTCATAATGCAATATAACTAAAGAAAAATTGTTGGGTAGTGGAAGCCCCACGCAACGGTTACAAGGTGCGAAGCTAGACATTTTGGGGTAAAGTTCGGATAAAGACTCCGTTGAACGCGTGGAGCATGAATTTTAATAGGTTGAGTCAAAGGGTAGTCCGCCCGAAAATAATGTAAAGAAATATAAAAAAGAGTTAGCCTGCGCAGGGGTCGCGGGCCAGGAAAGGGTATAAATAGAGCGCGGCTCTATGAGGGAAAGGCAGTTCTTTTTGGCATGAAAAATGATGGGTTCTTAAAAAGAAGATAGTCTGAAAGCATCTGTAAGTCCGAGTCGAGGGATTAGGTAGGAAGTAGAGGCTCTGTAGCTGTGTGCGCAGAGGCCTAGAAAGTCCACAGTTGTGTGCGCAGACCCCTACAGCTGAATGTGCAGGCCAGATCTGGATGTATTGGGAAAGATTGTTAATAAAGAAAAGTTTTCTTCTATGATTCTGTATTATCGTGCATCTGTCTTTATGATTTATCTTTCTATAACTGGTTAATGTGAATGTGATGAATGTATGCGAATCTGGGTTCATTTTGTGCACAAATAAATTATGTTCATTAAATGTTTGCTTAAAGACCCTGTTGAATAGTTCTAACTGCATCCTTCAAATAGAATAGCACACGAATAAGGAAATTATAATCACTCTGTATCAACGCGAAGGCCAAGCAGCACGGAGTTATAGAACAGTGCGCGAACCTTCCCATACACATCTAGACATCCCTAGGGTGTGGAAACCTAGTTCCAGCACCCTCCCCTGCTACCTCGGGTGAGACCTCAGTCCGCGCTCCATGGGCTGTTCCCGAAAGGGCCGATAGCTGGGGGATTTGTTTGGCTACATAATTCTTCCGAACCTGGGTCAGGCCCAAACAAGCCAACAAATGGTTCTGTTGTCGGGACTAGGATTTGCCTAAAGGGTGTTTAGGTGTGGAACGCGGGGACCCAATAGAGAAGGAACATTGAAAAGTTCGAGAAAACTAGGGACGGTGATATATTAAGAGTAGCAATGGTGAATAAAATTCAGTTACCTATATTTAAGGGAGTAGGAGGTGAAGACTCGAAACAATTTTGGTTTGTGCTAACATCAGTATGGAACGTGCAGCAAGTCGCAGATGATAACATCAAGAAAGCCATCTTAGTCAGTGTGCTAGAGGACTAGGCACTAATATGGTACATGAAGTATTCAAGCACCAACCCAATGGCGGGGATAGTAGATATCCATACTGAATTAAAAAAGGAGTTTAGCTAGCCAAAGACAGAAGCACAGTCGGTCATAGCATTCAAAGAGATCATGATGATGCCTAGTGAGACTCTGTGGGATTTGGATCAGAGGTTGAAAAGCACCATTTGTGAGGCCAACATGACCCTGACGGATGCACAACACTGCGCTTGGTTCGTCGCATCGTTAAATCCGTATCTAAAGACGGCTTTGTCACAACAAAAGATCTCAACCCAAGCAGAAGCGCTGGAAGCAGCAATGCAGCTGCACAAAACCCTGGTACAGGACCCAGGGTTAGGAGTTCATCAAATCTAAGCGCAGGTCCAAAATTTGTGTTTGGAGATACAAAATTTAAAACATGACCAGAAACCGCGTTCAGAAATTCGGGAGGAAGTATGGTGCATCAAGTGCAGAGGCCAGGGACACGATAAGGATCATTGTCCAGTGCCAGTGAATCTTGTGGTCACAGGGGGACCGACACCATTACAACCAGAGGCGCGAATAGGGCCCAGTGCAGTCACCTCGCTCTGGTGCACAATCTGTCAGGTAGGAGGAAAGCACAACACGAACAATTGTCATCTATTACCAAAACCCCACTAGACCCCCCCACCATCTCTTTTTCAATTTTTTTAGATCAGTGGGTCACGAGGAAAGGGATTGTCATAGTTATCGAATGTTCATGGACCAGGCACATGCCTACATAATGCAGATTGAGGGGCGAGGTCAAGGTCCAGCCGCAGCGATTGGGAGTGGCGGGTTCCTAGGACGAGGGCGAGGACGTGGCAGAATGGGACTAGGAAGGGATCATGGGCACCTAATCTGTTACAACTACAGAGGACCGGGACATTATGTGCGAGATTGTACCAATCCGACCCGAATATCATGTCCGTATTGCGAGCAGTTCCATCACGAGCTACTAGATTGCCCCATGCTGATAGCACAGATTCACGAAAAGAGGGTAGCACCTCCTACAACAACGCAAAACGTGCAGATAATGAGATCCGAACCACGCAACTACAAACCCACGGTCAACAAGATATTGCGACACGACGCAGCTACAGGAAAGGATGATGGTAAGACTAATATGGAAGCTAGGGAGAGCTTCACGGATGTCTCTACTCAAGCTAGTAGGGATCCACCTGAGTCAACTCGAGATCCCTTGATGATGACTACTTTCTTAGAGACATGTCTAGAACTACTTTGTGACAATCGGGCCGTTCGAAGGTTACAGGAAGTGATTAATAGATGTGCGGGGTGGGGTGAACCTCGCATAGTGCAGAAAATAGGAAGACACGCATCATGGACGAGTCAGGAAATGCGGCTAACAACGCAAATTGGTGACTACGAGATGGATCAGGTCATTCTAGACTTGGGTTCTGATGTAAACGTATTGCCTAAACAAACTTGGGAGCACATGGGTAAGCCTACACTACAATGGTCTCCTACCCAATTGTGGCTGGCCAACCAACAGAAGATCTTGCCCATGGGAAGGCTGCAAGGGGTTACAGTAGACATTGACAGTGTGAGTACCCAAACGGATTTTGAAGTTATTGAAATTATGGACGAACATAGCTTGTATCCTGCGTTGCTAGGGATAGACTGGGCCATTGACATGAATGGGGTTATTAACCTCAAACAGAGAAAGATGATATTCGAGAAGAATTCGCGCCAGGTTGTTGTTCCGCTAGACCCAACAGACGGACCACACTACACAGAACCGGTGCATAGCGAAGAGAGGGGCGATGTATTAGACAATATCTAGCAACTTGCTGCAACAGAGGAGTGGATATTCTCGCGGGGCTATGCCAGTGATTCAGATGAGGAGAACGAACGATGGCACAATAAGGTGAGCGAGGCAACCACCTTACACTGTAGTATGATGACAAAATCCCTATATTGTGTTAAAGTTCAGAACCGTGAACTGCCAACGTATGACGGGCTGACAGTAGTAGAGGACTTCCTGGATAAGTTCGAAAGCACGGTACCAGATTACCAACGATTCAATGCACTCAAATGGGCATTGCGCGCAACACCGGCGCAATGGTGGGATACCCATTTAGGAACCTTCGAAGATTGGCGAAGCTGTAGGCGTATGATGCAGACAAGATTTGGGAAGCCCAAGCTACAAATAATGGTGAAATACAATAGACGAGATGATCCACACATGCACCTGACTAGTTGGACCTGAGCTTATGGAGCGGAGCCTCAACCAAAATGGGTGCACTTATTTTATCATACCCTGGATGTCATTCCAAGAAACTAGTATACGGAAACAGAGCTCCAGCATGACACTAGCGAATGGGATATCCTTCGCGAAGGGTTTTTGTCGACTTTTCTCTTTGAAGACCAATGGATGGATAATGTGGATGACGCATTATAGCTAGTGAAGGCTGCCATATTCAGAACACCGTCGGAACTAGCAGAATTTGGGCCATCAGACTGGTTGCGACAGTTGAACCAAGCCTTAGCATGTTATAATGTAGAAGCAGAAGATGACAAGGATGACCCGTGTAACATCAACATACCAAAATCTGAAGGGAATCGTGAGGTGCGCGGCCATGAGATAGAAGATCCAAACATCACAACGCCATTGAAAACAAGACAAGTAAATATCGGAACAGAGGAAGAGCCAAAGTATGCCACACTTGGGGACTACTGGGAAGACGCCACGGTGGAAAAGGTCGTCGAACTACTCTGCGAATACTGCGATTTATTTCCTACAAAAATTACGAAGTTAAAAGGGATTCTAGGTGACCTAGGGATGATGAAGATAACTTTGAAGCCAGATGTGAAGCTAGTAAAGCAATGACCCTATTGAATCCAAAATACAAAGAAAAAGTCCGCGAGGAATTGGACAAGATGTTGGCAACAAGAATTATTGAACCGGTTGAGGAGTTTGATTGGGTAAGCCCTATGGTCGTACAAGAGAAGAAACAGAAAGGGGAGATCCACATCTGTGTGGATCTGCGAAAGCTCAATGATGCTTGTGTTAACGATCCGTTCCCAACACCCTTTATAGATGAATTACTAGAAAATGTGGGCGGGCAGGAGGCATACTCCTTCACAGACGGGTTTTCCGGGTACCATCAGATCAAGATCATGCCCGAAGATCGGAGCAAGACAACATTCGCTACTGAAGGGGGTTGTTTTCAGTATATAGAAATGCCCTTTGGATTGAAGAATGCGCCTGTGATATTTTCCCGTATTGTGGTAGCCACATTCAAGGAGTTTATCCACAAGTTCTTAGAAGTCTACCTGGATGACTGGATCGTCTTTGGCCTGGTCAAGAATCACATCGTGAGCTTACGATTAATGCTGGATACCTGCCGACGACACTAGATTGCCCTCAACTTATGGAGGTGTACCTTTCTCGTCCCTTTCGAGAACTTGCTGGGCCATGTGGTTTGTAAGCAAGGACTGATGGTCGATCTGGCAGAAAACGTTGTCATATTGAATCTGCAAGTGTCGCGCCATGTAAAGCAGCTACGCTAGGACACACAGGCTACTATCGGAAATTCATCAAAAGCTATGCCCAGATTACGGCTCCGTTGGAGCAATCGCTGAAAAAGGATGCTACTTATTGCTGGAATAAGGAATGCAACCGAAGCTTAGAGACGCTTAAGGAGAAAATGGCTTCCGCTCCTATATTGGTTTTTCCGAAATGGGACGTCGAGTTTCATGTGCATGTGGATGCATCTTGTATCGCATTGGGAGTGGTACTCACTCAACCAGTAGCGGAGGGGCTGGACCATCCGATTGCATTCGCAAGTCACAGTTTGTCCAAGGCAGAGAAGAATTACTCCACTACTGAGCGAGAGGGATTAGCGATGGTATATGCATTCCAGAAGTTCCGTCACTATTTGCTCGGAGGACATTTTAAGATGTACATGGATCACTTTGTGCTCAAGTACCTAGTGAATAAGCCTGTGTTGGGGGGGCGCATTTGTCGATGGTTGTTGTTGTTTCAAGAATATGATTTTGAGGTTGTTGTAAACCTGAGACGTCTGAATGCAGGTCCAGATCATCTGTCCCAAATTGAGACATGTGAAGAACCAACAAATCTAGAAGAAGGACTTCCGGACGCTCAATTATATGTTGTGTGTGCGTATTGTAGATGGCCACTTTGAAGATATAATCCACTTTTTAGCTACGGGCACTGCGCCACAGGGGTATTCTATCCAGCAAAAGAAGGAATTGGTGATACGCGCAACAGATTTTACTGTAAGTGTAGGCCACCTCTACAAGATGGGTAATGATGAAATATTGTGCAAATGCGTATCCAAATTCCAACGTGGACAGATCCTGGCTGAAGCACATGGAGGGGTTGCTGGCGGACATTATGTGGGTTGTGCCACAGCTCAGAAGATTCTTCGCGTCGAATTATGGTGGCCCACTCTACATCAAGCTTCGAAGGCGTACTATCGGGCCTGTGATGTATGTCAACGGACGGGCAAGCCGTCGCGAAGGGACGAAATACCACTTCAGCCACAGATGACGCTACAACCATTTGAGAAATGGGCGATTGACTTCATCGAGCCTATCAAACCGCGAGGAAAGACGGGCGCACACTATATCATCACTGCGACTGAATATTTGACCTGATGGGCTGAGGCACAACCAGTTAAAGATTGCATGGCGGTGACAACGGCAAAATTCTTGTTCGAAAACATACTGACTAGGTTCGACTTCCCCAAAATTCTCATGAGCTATAGGAGAACACATTTTTTGAATGAAACGATCAACGCACTCACTAAGGAATTCCAGGTCTATCACCAACAGAGCATGCCCTACCATCCACAAGCAAATGGGACCATGGAGGCGTTTAATAAAATTCTGGAGACTGCACTTACAAAGATCTGCAATGCGCGACGAAATGACTGGGATTTGCGCATTCTTGCCGTGCTATGGGCATACAGAACTACATGCAAGAAGCTGACAGGCTAGACACCATTTTGATTAGTTTATGGCAAGGAGGTTGTTATGCCTATGGAATATATTGTGCCTAGTCTACGGATCGCAGCAATCACAGGTATGGTAGACCGCGGGGCCCTGGAAGAATGACTCGCACAGCTAGAAGAATTGAAGGAGGAACGATTTTTTGTTGGCTTCCATCAGCAGGTGCAGAAATAACGCAAGAAAGCGTGGCATGATTTTCATAGCAAGGAGCGCACCTTCAAGGAGAATGATTTGGTCTTGTTGTATGACAATAAGTTCGAGAAATTCCTAGGAAAACTCCACATGCACTGGTTAGGACCCTATGTCGTCAAAGAAGTTACTGACGGAGGCGAGGTTCAGTTGGCTAAACTCAATGGAGACCCATTTCCAAGAAGAGTGAACAACAGTTGCCTAAAGCTCTACATGGGCGGGCCGACCGCCTGACTAGCCAAGGAGAAGATAGTCTCACCACTCCAACCAGTTGAAAGAGATTGGGGGACAATAAAGCAGTCTAGGGGACAAACGCGCGAGTACCATGGTGTGCGAGCATTTGACCAAACACAAGGGTCACAGTAGCGTGAGGAGGCTCACGCGGATGCACCGATCGCAATGATGACCGTCGATATCACTATTCATGACAATATATGGGCAACAAGGCAAAATGAAGCAGGTGGCAGGACATTAAGATATACAGTACAATCCAGATATGGAACGAGCGGCCACAGATTCTACACGGGAAGGTTACACAAGCGGGAACGAGCAGCAATCACTACATTGGAATTTCGCATGGCTTATAAATTACCAAGGAAAGTCCACTCGGTGCCCTATAGTTTGAAAAAACTAATGGAGTTGTTCATTGTCTATGCACAGGGTATGCGTCCAACGGTAGTAATCTAGCCGATAGAGAGGCCGGACACTCTGAGGAGTATGCAGGTGACTGATATGGGCAGCCCGCGAGCTACAACATCACCAGTAGGAGATGTACCAGAAAGGAGGGAACACGAAGCATAATTGGTTAGGAGGCCATCGCCTCGCCCAGGGGCAGGTTGGCGCACTCCAATAGAACAATGAAAGGATGAACAGATGGCGACCAGGGGTAGATATGCAATTAGTAAGTCGCTCTTGATGTCCCTCGAAGATTGGGATCTTCTGGACAGCAGCCAAGGTCTTGCAAAATTGCAACACAAGCTGTAGCAGACGGCGCGCAGGACCGGTGCGAAGGTTGGAAGAACCTGCGGTGGTACCAGGAGGCGGCTTCGCTGCTCGTGCTAGACTCTTCGGAGGGGGTGTTCTGTGTTAACCGAGCAGAGCAGAATGAGCATCATCGGTTGCGAGATGGGGTAAAAACACTGAAGCAGGAGACGGATGCAGCGTTGCATGAGACAAGTAAGGAGTACTAGGATGACGACCATCACTCACAAGGAGGCAAACCGCGAAGCTAAGGCCGAGCATCTAGTTGCGTTGACGAGTGACTCAGGACGAATCACGATGATTGTGTTGGGGGATTGTTGGGTAGCGAAAGCCCCGCACAATAGTTACAAGGCGCAAAGCTGGACACTTTGGGCTAAAGTTTGGATAAAGACTCCACTGAATGCGCGGAGTGCGAATTGTAATAGGTTGAGTCAAAGGGTAGTCTGCCTGAAAATAATGTAAAGAAATACAAAAAGAGTTGGCCCGCGCAGGGGTCGCAGTCCAGGAAAGGGTATAAATAGAGCGCGGCTCTATGAGGGAAAGGCAGTTCTTTTTGGCATGAAAAATGATGGATTCTTAAAAAGAAGATAGTCTGAAAGCATCTGTAAGTCCGAGTCGAGGGATTAGGTAGGAAGTAGAGGCTCTACAGCTGTGTGCGCAGACGCCTAGAAAGTCCGCAGCTGTGTGCACAGACCCCTGCAGCTGAGTGCACAGGGCAGATCTAGATGTATTGGGAAAGATTGTTAATAAAGAAAGGTTTGCTTCTATAATTATGTATTATCGCACATCTGTCTTTATGATTTATCTTTATATAACTAGTTAATGCGAATGTGATGAATGTATGTGAATCTGGGTTCATTTTGTGCACAAATAAATTATGTTGATTAAATGTTTGCTTAAAGACCCTGTTGAATAGTTCTAACTTCATCCTTCAAATAGATAGCGCACAAATAAGGAAATTATAATCACTTTGGATCAGCACGAAGGCCAAGCAACACGAAGTTATAGAACAGTGCGCGAACCTTCCCGTACACATCTAGACATCCCTAGGGTGCAGAAACCTGGTACTAGCACCCTCCCATGCTACCTTGGGTAAGACCTCAGTCCACGCTCCACAGGCTATTGTCGAAAGGGTTGGTAGCTACAGGATTTGTTTGGCTACATAATTCTTCCGAACCTGGGTCAGGCACAAACAAGCCAACAAAAATACTTAATCTACTTCTACAATCAAACTTGCGAAAGCTTAATAGATTTGAGCAAGATCAAGCAAAACACATAAAACCAGAAGAAGAATCAATACACATGAAACACAGAAGAATACTCTGGGGAAAGCCTCAGCTAAAAACTCCGCTATCTGTATTATCATACAAGTGGAAATATATTAGAATTACACAAAGATTTAGCTTTCATAGCTAGCCAACTCTTAGTACAAGCCTCCTAGATGGTCACAGGCAAACAAGGCTTCTCACAAACCTTATCCTATGCCCTCCAAGTCTCCTATTTCCTTGCATAGTTTCTCTGGGTGATCCTCCTGTTACCAAGTGGAAGGCTGATCACTCACACTCATCCTACACCCTATCATAACTGCACAATCCTCAAGGAACCTTTCCTTGACTGCATGGATGAGTTTCCTTTATAGCAAAGCTCATGCAACTGATAGTAACATGTCCTTGACATTTAGCTCAACTGGGTATTTCTTTGAATAGACATGCATGAGTTAATGATGAGAGAATCTTCAGTTATTTGGAGTACACTAGTTGGATGCATGCATGCATTAACTGACTGAAATCACAATTAGTTCCTCAAACAGTTTGGAACTAATTTAACTAGACTTAACTCAGTTTACTAAGCTAACTAATTACAACTCAAATATAACTCAATCTTATCTCCTTAATTAAGGGATGATCTCCTTAATTTAAGGGATAACTATTGGATGACTTCAGAAAGACTTCTAGCTTGAATTTCTCCAACTAATAAATCCATAATGAATTAATTAATTATTTCCAAACAACTTGTGAGACTAAATTCAAATTTAATTCACAATTTTAATTCAAGGACAAATTAAAATTGGAATATTCTGGATTCTATTTTTATCATTTCTTGTTGCTATTTTCAACACTCCCTCTCAACAAGAAAGGAATTCAACTCGATCTCAAACCTGAACCTTTGGAATGTTCTACATGCAACACTTATCTCAAGTGTTGTTGCTCCAGCAACTCCAAAGACAAAAAATATCCAACCTGAATCAGAATGATGCCTCTGTCATCAAAGTCTCTGACTGTTATTGCCTCTATCGACTGAAAACTCTGCGCTTCTGTTGACTCTGCCTTTCTGCACTGTTGTCAATCATTTTTTGCGCTCTTCAGTATCTGACTGCTCTAGCCTCTGCCACTTTGATCTCTGATTGCATCAATCCCATTAATTCCTCCCGCTACTATGTACTTTGGGCTCTAGTAGCAAGGTACGATCCATGAGATAAAACCTCTCAATGGACCCTGCCCAATTTCAGCCTTCTTAAGACTATCACTTCACATTGCTCCACCTCACACCTGGAGGTATTGCTGCATGTGATCCCTCTGCTGACTTGGCTCGAAATTTCTCCCTACTAGAGGTCTCTGCATGAGTGGATGCCTCCACTCGGTCTCCTCTCAGCATCTCCAATTGTGGCTCCTCCACAATTGTTTGAGACTTCTCCTGGGACTGCACGTTGAGAGGTAATTTACCCTCCCTCTCAACCACCAAATCTCCAACATTTGCCTTGCTACTCAAGGATTTGCATGCATCTTAAACCTCAAGAGCATACAGGTTCTTAACTCGTGAACCGATCTATTTCACCTGTCTCGTGGTGATGTGTCTAAGGAAAACCTTTCCCTTATCAAAGACAACATCGTAGCCTCTGTCCTCCAACATCGTGATCGATACCAAGTTCTTCTTCAGTCTAGGCACATACTTCACATCTGTCAAGGTGATAAGAGTTCCATGCTCCCTCTTAAAAGCAACCGTGCCCACTCCTGAAACACTAAACCTTTCGTCGTCACCCATCTATATGAGTATCTTGAGGTCTTTCTCCTCCAAGGTACTGGATAAACTTTTAACGTCGGTCATGTGGAATGAGGCTCCACTGTCAAGAAACCAACCACAACCCATCCTCGAAGACACCATGCTTGCGATGAGGATGAAGTCCATTTCGAACTGAGAGGCTAATGCCTCACCTTCCGATCCATCCGAGGATCCCTTCTTGGACTTATTTGATGGGCAATTAGTCGCATAATGACCCATCTCATGACAATTAAAGCATATCATTTTACATTTGTCACCCTTCTTCCCTCCATGAGAATAATTTGACTTGGGATGAGAATCCTTCTCCTTCCCTTTCCTTTCCTTACTCGCCAAGGCCAAATTTTCTTCATCCTCCTTGGATGAAGAACCATCTCATGTGCTCCTCCTAATCTCCTCCTGCATGAGATCTAACCACAATTATTCCCAATCCGACAGTTTCTCCCTTCCATTCACAGAGTCTTGGTAGTTATGCCAGCTCTTTGGAAGACCGAGGAGAGCAAGGCTCACCATATCATCAGTAGCAGTAGTTATTCCCACACTTCCAAGCTCATCTCTACAGGTGGTGAGCTTGTTCAGATATGTGGAAATAGTATCATCGTTCTCCATCTTGATTCTTCGAAGCTTGTCCTTGAATGCCAATTTCCTCTGGTCGCTATTGTTTTGGTAGAGGTCCTTCAATGTCTTCCACATTGAATATGGAGTGTCCTTCCCATAGAGACTTGAGACAATATGGTCTTGAACTCCCTCAAGGATGATCCATCTCGCCCTCGCCACACACTTCTTCCATTCAGCCAACTCTTGTGCATTAGCTGAACTTGGCTTTGGGATTTCTTGATCAATGAAATCCTTCAAGCCGTTGTCTTCTAATACAACCTCCATGCGATCTTTTCATGCTATGTAATTTGAGCTGCCATCCAAGGCATACTCGAGTCTCAAGCCATAGAACGCCATTAACCAACCTAAAGTATGAGATGAATTCGATTTGTACCTGCAACCCCTAACTTTAAACTTTGAATTCTCTTCTCTGTATACTGTTCACAGCTCTGATAACCTTTGCTCTGATACCATGCAGAAATTCTAACTGTAGATTAACCTCATAATGCAATATAACTAAAGCAAAATACTTAATCTACTTCGACAATCAAACTTGGGAAAGCTTAATAGATTTGAGCAAGATCAAGCAGAAAATATATAACCATAAGAAGAATCAATACACATGAAACACAAAAGAATACTCTGGAGAAAGCATAAGCTAAAAACCCCGCTATCTGTATTATCATACAAGTGGAAATATATCAGGATTACACAAAGCTTTAGCTCTCACAACTAGCCAGCTCTCAGTACAATCCTCCTGGATGCTCACAGGCAAACAAGGCTTCTCACAAAACCTTCTCCTTTGCCCTCCAAGCCTCCTATTTCCTTGTGTAGTTTCTCTGGGTGATCCTCCTGTTACCAAGTGGAAGACTGATCACTCACACTGATTCTACACCCTGTCATAACTGCGCAATCCTCAAGGAAACTTTCGTTGACTGCATGGATGAGTTTCCTTTATAGGAAAACTCATGCAACTTATAGTAACATGTCCTTGAGATTTAGCTCAACTAGTCTTTCTCTGAATAGACATGCATGAGTTAATGATGAGAGAATCTTCAGTTATCTGGAGTACACTAGTTGGATGCATGCATGCATTAACTGACTGAAATCATAATTAGTTCCTCAAATAGTTTGGAACTAATTTAACTGGACTTAACTCAGTTAACTGAGCTAACTAATTACACCTCAAATATAACTCAATCTTATCTCCTTAATTAAGGGATAATCTCCTTAATTTAAGGGATAACTGTTGGATGACTTCAGAAAGACTTCTAGCTTGAATTTCTCCAACTAATTAATCCATAATGAATTAATTAATTATTTCCAAACAACTGGTGAGACTAAATTCAAATTTAATTCACAATTTTAATTCAAGGACAAATTAAAATTGGAATATTCTGAATTCTATTTTTATCATTTCTTGTTGCTATTTTCAACACTCCCTCTCAACAAGAATGGAATTCAACTCGATCCCGAACTTGAACCTTTGGAATGTTCTGCATGCAACACTTATCTCAAGTGTTGTTGCTCCAATAACTCCAAAAACAAAAAATATCCAACCTGAATTAGAATGATGCATCTATCATCAAAGTCTCTGACTGCTATTGCCTCTGTTGACTAAAAACTCTGTGCTTCTGCTAACTTTGCCTTTCTGCACTGTTGTCAATCATTCTTTTCCCTCTTTAGTATCTGAGTGCTCTAGCCTCTGCCACTTTGATCTCTAACTGCATCAATCCCACTGATTCCTCCCACTATTATGTACTTTGGGCTTCTGTAGCAAGGTACGATCCATGAGATAAAACCTCTCAATGGACCCTGCCCAATTCCAGCCTTCTTGAGACTATCACTTCACATCGCTCCACCTCACACTTGGAGGTATTGCTGCATGTGATCCCTCTGCTAACTTGGCTCGAAATTTCCCCTACTGGAGGTCTCTGCATGAGTGGATGCCTCCACTCGGTCTCCTCTCATCATCTCCAATTGTGGCTCCTCCACAATTTTCAGAGACTTCTTCTAGGGCTGCAGGTTGAGAGGTAATTTACTTTCCCTCTCAACCACCAAGTCTCCAACATTTGCCTTGCTCCTCAAGGCTTTGCATGCATCTTGAACCTCAAGAGCATACGAGTTATTAACTCATGAACCGATTTGTTTCACCTATCCTGTGGTGATATGTCTAAGGAAAACCTTTCCCTTACTGAAGACAACATCGTAGCCTTTGTCCTCCAACATCGCGATCGATACCAAGTTCTTCTTCAGTCAAGGCACATACTTCACATCCGTCAAGGTGATAATAGCTCCATGCTCCCTCTTAAAAGCAACCGTGCCCACTCCTGAAACACTAAACCTTTCGTCGTCACCCATCTATATGAGTATCTTGAGGTCTTTCTCCTCCAAGGTACTGAATAAACTTTTATCGTCGATCATGTGGGATGAGGCTCCACTATCAAGAAAACAACCACAACCCATCATCGAAGACACCATGCATGTGATGAGGGTGAAGTCCATTTCAAACTGAGAGGCTAATGCCTCACCTTTCGATCCATCCGAAGATCCCTTCTTCGACTTATTCGATGGGCAATTAGTCACATAATGACCCATCTCATGATAATTAAAGCATATCACTCTAGATTTGTCACCCTTCTTCCCTCCATGAGAAGAATCTGATTTGGGATAATAATCCTTCTCCTTCCCTTTCCTTGCCTTACTCGCTAAGGCCAAATTTTCTTCATCCTCCTTGGATGAAGAACCATCTCGTGTGCTCCTCCTGCATGAGATTTGACCACAATCGTTCCCAATTTGACAGGTTCTCCCTTCCATTCATAGAGTCTTGGTAGCTATGCCAGCTCTTTGGAAGACTGAGGAGTGCAAGGCTCTCCATATCATCATCGATAATAGTTATTCTCACACTTCCAAGCTCATCTCTACAGGCGGTGAGCTTGTTCAGATATGTGGAAATAGTATCACCGTTTTCCATCTTGATTCTTCAAAACTTGTCCTTGAGCGCCAATTTCCTCTGGTTGCTACTGTTCTGGTAGAGGTCCTTCAACGTCTTCCACATTGAATATGGAGTTTCCTTCCCATGGAGACTCGAGACAATATGGTCTCGAACTCCCTCAAGGATGATCCGTCTGACCCTCGCCACACACTTCTTCCATTCAACCAACTCTTGTGCATTAGTTGAACTTGGCTTTGGGATTTGTTGATTAATGAAATCCTTCAAGCCGTTGTCTTCTAATACAACCTCCATACGATCTTTCCATGCTATGTAATTTGAGCTGCCATCTAAGGCATACTTGAGTCTCAAGCCATAGAACGCCATTGACCAACCTGAAGTATGAGATGAATTTGATTTGTACCTGCAACCCCGAACTTTAAACTTCGAATTCTCTTCTCGGTATACTATTCACAGCTCTGATAACCTTTGCTCTGATACCATGTAGAAATTCTAACTGTAGATTAACCTCATAATACAATATAACTAAAGCAAAATACCTAATCTACTTCTACAATCAAACTTGCAGAAGCTTAATAGATTTGATCAAGATCAATCAGAACACATATAACCAGAAGAAGAATCAATACACATGAAACATAGAAGAATTCTTTGGGGAAAGCCTCAGCTAAAAACCCCGCTATCTGTATTATCATACAAGTGGAAATATATTAGAATTACACAAAGCTTTAGCTCTCAGAGCTAGCCAGCTCTCAGTACAATCCTCTTGGATGCTCACAGGCAAACAAGGCTTCTCACAAACCTTATCCTCTACCCCCCAAGCCTAGTATTTCCTTGCACAGTTTCTCTAGGTGATCCTCCTGTTACCAAGTGGTAGACTGATCACTCACACTGATCCTACACCCTGTTAGAACTGCGCAATCCTCAAGGAACCTTTCCTCGACTGCATGGATGAGTTTCCTTTATATGAAAACTCAGGCAACTGAGAGTAACATGTCCTTGACATTTAGCTCAACTCGGTCTTTCTCTGAATAGACATGCATGAGTTAATGACGAGAGAATCTTCAGTTATCTGGAGTACACCAGTTGGATGCATGTATGCATTAACTGACTAAACTCACAATTAGTTCCTCAAATAGTTTGGAACTAATTTAACTTGACTTAACTTAGTTAACTGAGCTAACTAATTACAACTCAAATATAACTCAATCTTTTCTCTTTAATTAAGGGATAATCTCCTTAATTTAAGGGATAATTGTTGCATGACTTCATAAAGACTTCTAGCTTGAATCTCTCCAACTAATTAATCCACAATGAATTAATTAATTATTTCCAAGCAGCTGGTGAGACGAAATTCGAATTTAATTCACAATTTTAATTCAAGGACAAATTAAAATTGGAATATTTTGGATTCTATTTTTATCATTTCTTGTTGCTATTTTCAACATATCTCTTCAAATCCCAAGCCTTCAAAATCCCTTTGTTTGAGTTATGAGGTTGATTTTGTAACAAGAGGAATGACCTTTCATATCCCCATGACTCTTGGACTTCTAAACAACTCTTACACTTCTAAATGACCTTTGAAATTTTCTATGTGACTTTTGGACTTCTAAATGTGATTTTATCCATATATGTCTATGCGACTCTTCATATTGAACATATGACTCTTGGGCTTCCACACATTACATTTTGCCCTTTTCTTGAGAATACATCATTACATTCCACATGGTGATGTGGCAAGACACATGGACACATTTGACATTGCGATGACACTTGCATAAGCCACAAATTGACAATGATTACCTCAATTTGTTGAGATGAGAGAGACTACTAGTAACTTGTAAGATGAAAAATGATGAAATGCAAATTTTGAATGCAAAGTGATAATGTAACAATGTTGAATGATAGAAAATGCGAATAATAAGAAAGTAGTCAATTACAAACAATTTTCATTGTGTTCAATCTCAAACTATTTTCTTCTACTGTTCTTATTGTCACAGCTATTAGTTTTGTCATCTTTACATATCAAACATATGAAAAGGCCACTTGAAATCATAGACAATTCAAATATTTAACTCGAGCTACTGTAGTAAACATCATACCTTGTTCCTCTTGCTTTCCAATATTAATAGTAGCTTTCTCCAAAGTCAATCATTGTGACTTATGGAGTTTTAAACCCCAAATAAATTTCAATGGTAGTTGTTTTCTATTACCTCATTTGAATATAAAGTGATTAACAATGTTGAATGATGGAAAATTGGAATAATAAGAAAGAAGCCAATTGTAAATAGTTTACAATTTCATGAAGCAAGCAATTCAGGTAAGTCAACATTTTATTTAGGATAAAAATAAGTATTGTATTTATGGTTGAATTACTGTAACACAAAAGTCAATGCACATCATCAATAATTTTTATGTGCTTACACTAAAATCAATGTATAATATTAATCTAATTACTTTGAAATTAATGTACATCATACATCTAGTTGCATTAAATTAGAAATCAACATCTACACTAAAATCAATGCATCTAGTGCAAACAATCAAATAGGACTAAAAATCAAATAGGATTAGAAATAAATATATGCACTAAAACCAATGCAAACAATCAAATAAAAGTATAAATCAACATCTATACTGAAATCTATGCATCTAGTGCAAGCTATCAAATAGGATTAGAAATCGACATCTACACTGAAATCAATGCATATAGTGCAAGCAATCAAATAGGATTATAAATCAACAACTACACTAATCAATGCATCTATTTTAGTGAAAAAACAAAATATTCATAAATTTCTAGATCTAACTTCTATGTCATATTTGTCTCTATGTGTCTCTTTTTTCTTCCCTCTCTTTCCACCTTCCATCTCTATGTTTATCTCCCTTCATCTCTGCTTCTCTCTCTCCCCCATCCCTCCCTCTCTCCACCTCTCTGTTCCTCTCTCTATTTCTCTCTTTTTCCCTCTCTCCCCCTGCCATCTATATCTATACCTCCCTCTATCTCTCCTTATTTGTCTCTCTATCTCACCCCCCTAAACACATGTTACACACACTCTCTCTCTTTCTCCATACATATCTCTCTTCCTCCCTCCCTCTCTTTGTCTCTCTCTTCTTCCCTCTTTCCCCCTTCATCTATATATCTATCTCCCTCCGTCTCTCCTTCTTTATCTCTCTATATCAACCGGCAAACATACTCTCTCTCTCTCTCTTCCTCCCCCCCTCTCTTTATCTCTCTCTTCTTCCCTCTCTGCCCCCTCCATCTCTATCTCCCACCGTCTCTCCTTTGTCTCTCTATATCGCCCCCAAACTCTCTCTCTCTCTCTCTCTCTCTCTTCCACTTCTCTCTCCATATCTATCTCTCTTTCTCCCTCCCTCTCTCTTCTTTCCTCTCCCCGCCTTCCTTATCTATCTTTATCTCCCTGGTCTCTCCTTATCACCCCCAAAACATACACACTCTCTCTCTATATCTATCTATCTCTATCTCCCTCCCTCTTCCACTCCCTCTCTCTCTTCCCCTTCTATCCCTCTCTCTCTTCTGTCCCACTCTCCTCTGTCACTCCCTCCCCCTCTCTACCTTTCCGTCTTTATGTCTTTCTTCTCCCCTCCCTATTTCACCCCCTCCAACTCCATCTCTCTCTCCTTCTCTCTCTTAAGTCCTCTCTCTCCCTTCATCTCTATCCCTTTGTCTCCCACCTCCCCCCGTCTCTCCCCCCATCCACACTCTCTCTCCATTCTCCAACTCTCTCTCTCTCTCTTCCCCTTCTTTCCCTACCTCTATCCTCTGCTTTTGTCTCTCTTCCCTCGTCTCCTCTCTCCCACATTCCGTCTTCATCTTGATCTTCTCACACCCTCTCTCTCCACCTCTATCTCTCAATGACTTTTTTCTTCCATTCGTCTCTTGCCCCCTCCAAATCTATCTCTCTCTCCCTCCCTCTCTCATTCTCTCTCCCCCCTCCTTTCTCTCCCTCTCTCTCCCACCTTTGTCTCTCTTCCCCACCCTATTCCCCATCCATCTCACTCTCTCTCTGTCTCTTCAATCTGATCCCATTGTAGTGTATTTAAGAAAGTATCCAAATTAAAAAAAAAAAAAAAAAAAAAAAAAAAAAAAAAAAAAACAAACATACTTAGTTGTAAAATGCTAAACCTATATTTTGGATCAATCATGTCAAAGAAAATACAATAATATAAAACTTAAAAGAATCATGCACTATCTTTTCTTTATCATTGTTAGTCACTTTGCTTGGATCAGTGGTTAAGATGAATCTATCCGAGTTCTTTATAATATCATTTATACTATATAAACTTCACATATGTATATATACAAATATTCTAATTTTTAATTTTATTAAAACCTCAATTTAATCTCTATGAAAATATTTTTAGTAGTTGCGAGGATGGAGAGTTTAGTTATACTCAAAAGTATTAGTAGTTTTGAGGATGGAGGGATGGAGAGTTTAGATATATTCAAAAGTAATTATAACCTTTTTGATTTTAGATTTAATTCAAAAATGTCATAAAATTAAATTAAATTACAATATTTATAGAATATTTTGATTGTGAAATAAGTTATTGTTTTTGGGCATGTGGTATTGATAAGCGATGATATTGTAACAAAATAATTGAAAACTTAGATCATAACATATAATCAAAAGCCTAGATAACCCATGGTATTGATATTTTCTTTTATCTAAAAGACTTTTCATAATTTTATTAATAAAAACAAAATTAAAATATAACAAATTAATTTTTTATTTTATTTTTTATTACTTGTTTATTTCACTAAGAATGACTAAAGAGAACATAGAAAATTGTGTTGTTATTATTATTATAACGGATATTAAAAATGTTGACATACAATCTTTTTAATATTGGATTATAATCTTAATGAAGTGAGCGTAATGAGAATGAGATTATTGATGTTTTATAATGTTTTTAATTAAAACTAACCAAATGTGTATGATCAATTTTTTTTTAGTTGACATGTTTTTTTTCATTTAAAATATTTATTGAAGGGACATGTGTTAACTCTGAATTGATCACCCATAGAAATTACACATCATAATCATCAACAAAAAATGTACGTAAAGGCCAATATTCACTGGAGAGCCAAGATTCTTATTGCTCAATAAAGGATTAATTCTTATCAACTCTGTTGTGAGTTGGAAAAGGCCGAAAGAAGTGTGGGAGGAACGAGTATGTATTTTTTGTTCTTCCCGAAAAATGAAAACATAAACGCATTTCATTTTATAAGCCATGCCTTCAAAGGCAACAAGAAGCATTTATTGTGAGACTTTACACAAATGACCAAATACATCAACCAAATGAAAACGCAATTCGTCCCATAAATTATCTTTAGCCTTATAAATATTAAAATAATCTAATGACCAAATACATCAACCAAATGAAAACGCAATTCGTCCCATAAATTATCTTTAGCCTTAATAATATTAAAATAATCTTTCTTTATTTCTTTCGCATAACACTCTTAAATATAAAATAAATCTTTCTATAACTTAATGATTTCTTAAAAAAAAAATTAAATATAAAAAAATAAATTACTTAAGTGATGATCTAACCCATTAATAATTCTAATTCAAATAGTTAAAATGAATAATTTCTATGGAGAACATAAGCTTAAAATAATAAATATACAAAGTAATGGAACTTTAGTCTAGTCTGAAGTCACCGGAACTTTAATATGCATTTTCTTTGCGTCACGACAATAATTTATAATTCATCATCAAATAATTTCGGTACCCGCATAAATTATGGTACAATTATTAAATTGGGCATTGTTTAAAAATGGCGGCTGGGATCCCAAATTCCCAATCGTAGATCGAGTTCCGGGCATGAAACGGATGGCCGGTGTGCAGCCGATCTCACTGTGGGACGAAGATCGTACGGTTTTTCCTACTCAGGAAATGCCGCGTGCCAATCATCGTATGGCTTCATCCAGAGAGCAGCAAGACGAATAACCTTTGACAGAGAAGGCTGCATAGATTTAACATGGAAAGCTGGCGCACGCGATTCATATCAAGGCGTTTCAGTGCTGGATCTAGATGCGAAATATCGTAAAAGAAATGCAGTGAACTCCATATATTTCGATTGCTGTAAAATTTTCGGCATCTTTCGGCGTTTTCCGGGGTGCTCTGCTACAGAAAATATTCAGGAATGCTGCCATGCCCACCAGTTTTCCTGCAACATTCGAGGCATTGTAAAAGTTCGCAAACTTTCAAGGTCTCTAGATCAAATTTAAGGATTTGCATGCGTCTAAAATTTTTCGCTTTAACGAATTTCGCTGATGTTCAAAATGTATATACAGGAACTTAAGTTTTCTTAGGTCATTTTGAGCAAAGTCAGTGCAGGAATTAGTTGCTGCGGAAGTTTCATTTTTCTGCTGCTTAAGGTTTTCTTTCGAAGTTTGATCCATTTGGCCTTTTGCAGCAGTCGTCGCATTGGAAACATTTTCGCAACAACCGGAGATTGCAGAGATTTTCCGGAGTAATTGTTGCGGAGTTTTAAAGTTTTTTTTTGATTTTCGTCCCTTCGCACATAAAAATATCCAGGAACAGCATCACTTCAATTTGAATCAAACGGAGTGCTCTGTGCGTCATTCTTTTAAGATATTCGGCAGATAGCTGAAGCAGAGTAAAATTTTTGAACACAATTTTTTTTGGAGCAAATTGTATTTGGATATATTTGTGTGCATCAGCAATTTGCAAGCAGATTTACTGATAATTTGTGATTATTGAAGCCCTGAATTTTCGAGATATGCAGATCCCTTGTAATTCTAGCACTCATTTCAAGGAATAATTCCTGCATGAGTTTGATAAGAGTTCAACTATATTAACTTGGACTGGATGGTGTCCTTTTTGAGTTACTCTGCTTTTTTATTACTATCTTTTCCCTTCAATAGATGAACATGATTACAAGCTGCGCTCTGTTCCGATGTTGAGAAAATAGATTTATTTGCATTTTGGGACGGTTGATGGTTGTTTAGAATCACGACTGCTGGAAGCTGAGACCGTGCTGTGTATCCGTCTCAGCTTCTAGTGGAAATTAGTCGAAGAGTGTTTGGATTGGACTGAAGGAGATTAACATGAAGTAAAGAGTTACCGGCAAAGGTGATCTGAAAACAGATCAATTCTATTTCTATATTCCAAGGATTTCTTCCAGCAATGATTCTAACAATGGGGAACGACTCAGAATCCGTCTTTAAAATGCTAAAGTTTGCAGTCTTACCTATTGCAAAGGTGTTTGTGATGTGTTTCCTTGGGTTCGTCATGGCTACGAAGTACGTCAACATATTAACTCCCAGCAATCGCAAGCTTCTCAACGGGGTAATCTTCCTCTTTATCTTCGCTACTCATTGCATGTTGTAGGATGTTCTTTTTTAGGGGGGGAAACAAAAAATTTCTATCACAATTACACATAATTATTTTGGTGCCTAGCAGAGGCTTCTACCAAGACCCTTATTCCGTCTGATCACTGGTTTACCTACCACAGACCACCACCTAAAAGATTCTAATCATGAACACGAACCACTGATTCCTTGAGGGTGTAGACGGATTGGCCAGTCCAGTTGGACACCTGAGCTATTTCAGGTGGTTGAAACCCAAGGGAGTAGGGTGGGTGCATCCCGATAAGGTGGCTCTAGCTTGATAGCAAGGGCCGTGACCGAAAAACGTGCTTTTATCCTTTACCAACCACTGGTTCCTCAATACAATGCCGGGATCTGTTCCTTAGGTGCCTTAGCTTCAAGCATTCCTGGATGAAGTGGACAAAGTCCTTGCAATGGACCTTTCTTCATCTACCATCATCCTGACCCATGCACCATCACCAACTTTCTATTCTTAGCTTCATCTTGATTAATTGCTTTGGGTATCATTGAGGGATATGTAGAACAAGTCCCTCTGTGTCTAGCTAGACTCAAAAACTCCTGAAAGCAGTCTCCTCTATGCTCTATGTTTCAAAGTTCATCAGTGACTGCACTATACATATTTTTAGATGTCTTCTGGTGTTCTTTTCAAAATAGGCTAGGCAAATAGAGGTAGCCAGCAATATTTTTCCTCCGCCCAAAACAATGATAGCTGTGCTGCTTACGCAATTCATTATGGCAGGTAGAGGAAAGTAGGCCCCTCGCCTTAAACGAGAGAGCCCTGATTTAACATGACTAGAGGTGCCAGTGTTCCCATACATCCACATGTCTCACACGGTCTCTTATTTTCTTCCAACATGGAGTGGTCTGAATTCTCACTTAAATTTGCTTTACTCCCAAATGGTCTCCTTAGTTACCTATCTGGTTCCTCATCTTATTGAACCATCCTTTTAAGTAAGAAAACGTTATTACATGAATCTTTGAAACAAGACACTTAATTTCCTCCAAGAGATCCTGAATACTCGAATCTCTGATACCCCATTTATTTGAAACCCGATTACTGGAGGGAAGAGTCTCTCTTAATAATGAGCGTATCATTGCCTTATTCAGTACTTAAATTAGTCCCTGAATTGGAGCCTCAAATTCAGCTGTTGTTTGATATGCTGATGGAGAAAGCAAAAATGATATTATCTTTGTCATTCATTATCACCCCATCATTCCTAGATCTGTCTGCTTGGACCTTAGTTGCACCATCAAGATTTAGTACGAACCAGCTCTCAGGAGGTACCTCTCTAGGCATGGGGTTTATTTTGGTGGCAAATTGTATTAAGTTGTGGATGTATGTCTGCATGTGCTCTTGTTTTGACTATTTTGAATTTTCTTTTCTTTGTTGACAGACCTTGCTGTTTTTCTTTGTGCAGCTTGTTTTTACTTTATTTCTACCATGTCTGATTTTCACACAACTGGGAAGAGCTGTGACACTACAAAAGATGATTGAATGGTAAGATAATCTCTCTTCAAATTTTATGGATTCTTAATTATCATTTGGTATGCTTCTTCTAGCATTTGGTGAGAATTTTTTGCTCGTCCGTTTGAAGGGGCAAAGTTCCAATCTGCATATGCTAAGTCTCAAAACTTATGGAATTGATAATCTCTGTACTTAGAGAGGAAAATAAAGACTGTAGAAAGTGAATAAAAATTGTAGCCATTGTGCGTGTACTTATATCATTGCTGCATGGTTCCATGCATTATGCAAAATCTACAAATAGTTGGTTGCTCCTTAGACAAGCAATCTCGTGATTTTTCCTTTTTGAGTAGTCTATCACGAACAATTTTGTAAAACAATACTACACTGCATTGCATGTTTCTTTTTGCAGTTTACCTCTTAGTTGCATTGTGAGTAGACATTGTTGGGCCCCTGGCCAAGTGTTCCAGTCACTGTCTTTGACAGCAGCTACTCAAAATATATAAAAAATGTTTAGAGACTACATCAGATTCCAGATCACGTTAGATTGGTTGCCTGTAGAATCTTCATAATTGTGATGCGAGTAAGGATATTTTGGACAACTGTGCTTGTTTTGAGTAAGTCTGTTTTCTAAGAGTGCATTTGAGTCCTTGAAAATTGGGATTTGTTTTTTCTAACTAAAGATACAACCTAGAAATTTTCAAAGAGATAATGTAAGCTTTTGATTGTTAGAGCAGAAATTTAAAGACACAAATGTTGAAAATTGTGTAGCTTGGAAGGTACTCCTACAAGCCTTGGGTACTAGGTTTGTGCGAAGAAAACCCACAAAAATGGATATTTGCGGGCAAAGTACCCAAGCCTAGGGCTTTAAACCCAAAGCAGTGGGTTTAGAACAAGAAAATGAATTTTATTTATAATATTTTGGTGTTGAGCATGTAGGCTTAGGTCGGCTCGGTGCCAAGAGACATGACCCTTGGGGTTAATTAGTCACCCCATGAACACTATACATATGAGAGACCATGATGTTGTTTTTCCACAACACTGGAGAATCTAGTTTAGGGTCTTAGAATCTCTGACACTACTTATGAAAATTTCGTAAACCAAAATCCCTACTACAACAATTGATTAAACTTCTTCTATTTGTTAATTATCGAAACAAATTATTTATTGCTTCCTACTGCAAATATTGAAGCTAACACATTGCAACCTACACCAATTAAATAATATGCCCAAAACAAGAATAGAACAATAGAGAAAGAGGCAACACAAAGGACACAATTATTTTTGGACAAATGTCCCTGGAAAAACCCAATGCCGGAAAACCGGTGCAACAGATTTGAGGGTTTTTATTATTATGTAGTAATTTTATGAATACAGCTCTGGACGCCCTCCCAACAATCCATTTACAGAGAAGTAAACTGGCAGAAGAAATTTGTGAGATTATCTCACTCTACCTGGCAAGTTTCCGCTGATCCGACAGCTAAACTGAGAGTTCCTCGGCTACTTCTGCCCTGCCCTTGCGTCAGCCTCTAAGGCCCTATGTCAGCTCAACTGGGGATCGATTTGCCTTCTGGAGTAGTTTCCAGCCCTCCCAACTCAGAAATGTCAGCTCCCTCAGCGAATTCGGACTTCTACTTGGAGACTGCGCTGCTTCTGCGTGAGCCCTTCTGGCTCAGCGTCAACCCCTCCTGGGTCCTGCGCTACCTCCTTCTGGTGTCTCTTTGCCTCTCTGCTGTGTATCCTAGGCTCTGGAGAAGATACTCCAACCCAACTATCGCTGCCCCTCACTACACAAGCTCACTATCGATATTCTCCTGTCAGCTGCTCTGCTTCAGAAAATCGAACTTTTGAATTCATTCTCTGTGTATATTTCCAAGTGACCCTCAAACCTCCTTAAATAATCTCCTCGTTGACATTCAACGACCCAGATTAGAAGCTAATCAATGGATAAGATCATTTTTTCTTGATCCTCGTCCTCTTCTAGAAGTTACATCCATAGTTTATATTAATACCCTTTAATTATTTTATTTTCCTAAGTTTAGTGTTTAAGGTGGTATGTTCTATGCTTATAGTAGTTTACTTTTTTTTTTTTCTTATTATATTCCACAGATTAGCTATCACATGTACATAAAGTAAAGTGCAGATAGAACATTAAACGATCGACAAAAAACAAGGCAAAACAAGAGACAAGATGTGGCGGCTAGCCAGGGACAAACCCCACAATGTGTGGGGAAACCCTTTGATCGAATCTTCTTTTATCTTCAATAATTCAGCAGAGAGAAATAGTGCAATAAATCTGATTTATATCAGCAGTAGCAAACCCTAGATCAACAACATCAGCATTAGCGGCTTCATCATCAAACTAGGGCAGACGATATCTCACAAACCGACCGTCGGATCGGCTTTGATTCCCCCACCAAAAGTTGCGGCTTTTAGAGGAGGTTTAGATGAACCTACAATGCAGTTTAGATGAGGAGATCTTCTAGTCCACGCAGATCAAACTCACTTCTGCAGTTGCAGCTTCAGTTTCAGCAGCTTCCTTCAAACTAGGGCAGTCGATATATTGACTTGATTCCACCACCAAAAGTTGCGGCTTTCAGAGGAGGTTCAGATGAACCTACAACGCATTTCAGATGAGGAGATATTCTAGTCCATGCAAATTAAACTTTACTTCTGCAGTTGCAGCTTCAGTTTCAGCAGCTTTCGGCTTCACATGTGTGAGGGAGAAACCCTTTTCTGCACAGTAGAGAAGAGACTCTTTTCCGTGCAGTAGAGAGAGAGAGATGTGATGAGAGTGAGTCCAAATGAGGAAAAGTCCTCCTATATTTATACACAATGTTGGTGTTTGAATAGATGCGACTGTTGGGCTTCTGAGCCTACTTGAGTTGTAGGTCAGCTTGATAATAATTACATAATCAAAATAAATTCATATCTCCATGAATACTTATCAGAATCGGATGATCTTTATATCAATCCTACACTTCTCGATGAGAGGAATCTAATGAACATATTATCAGCCATGAATAAGATGACCCACATGAAGTTTTGCCCTAGTTGCCAATTTCAACACTCCCTCTCAACTAGGGAGAACTTCATCTGCAATCTGTCTATTGGTTGTTACTATTCATCCATCAAATGCACTTCCCTATACAACCTGACCTTTGCCCTGCTCTATTTTGCCTGTTCTGCTTTGTCTTGTTCTGCCTTGTACTGATCTGTACGACTCTGCTCTGTTATGTGCTGCTCTGCTTTGTTCTGTTTTGCTCTGCTTTTGTCCGAATTATGAAGAAGAAGAAATGATCGAGGATGTATCATACTGACTCAAAGTCAGTCTCAAAGTATGTACCACTGGTCCCAGACCAGTCTCAACCAACTCGAAGTCAACGTCATAGTGAGTACAACTCCATCGGTCCCAGACCAGTATCATCCTCCACTGACTCAAAGTCAGTCTCAGAGTGCGTACCACTGGTCCCAGACCAGTCTCAACCGACCCGAAGTCAGCTTCATAGTAAGTACCACTCCTACCACTGGTCCCAGACCAGTATCCCAGTCTCAAAGAGTGTACCACTGGTCCCAGACTAGTCTCAACCGACCCGAAGTCAGCGTCATAGTATGTACCACTCTCACTGGTCCCAGACCAGTACTGCACTGACACAAAGTCAGTCTCAGAGTATGTACCACGGGTCCTAGACCAGTCTCAACTGACCTAAAGTCAGTGTCATAGTATGGTACAACTCCTACCACTGGTCCCAGACTAGTATCATTGATCCCAGATCAATGGGGTCATCCGAGCGTAGGGAGTGCAGTAGATACAACGATGCGTCCATCAGTACTACTATGGTCCCTAACTTCATTTCCTTGCTCATTGATCAGATGAGAGGTACTTCCCATGAGTCCCAGACTGCATGGGTAGGATGCCTCGACAGGAGTACTAATCAATTTTGTCCTCAGAGGAGAACACATCAATCCTGCTACAATCGCTATGGAGAACACATCAATCCAGGCCGCCATGGAGAACACATCAATCCAGGCCTCACAGGAGAACACATCAATCTTGCTACAGTCGCCATGGAGAACACATCAATCCAGGCCTCATAGGAGAACACATCAATCTTGCTACAGTTGCCATGGAGAACACATCAATCCAGTTCTCACAGGAGAACACATCAATCCTGCTACAGTCGCCATGGAGAACACATCAATCCAAGCCTCACAAGAGAACACATCAATCCTGCTACAATCGCCATGGAGAACACATCAATCCAGGCCTCACAGGAGAACTAATCATCCTGCTACACAGGAGAGCAAATCATCCTGTTTCCACAAGAGAGCGAATCATCTTGTCCCACAAGAGAGCGAATCATCTTGTTCCACTGCGCACCACCAGGGGAGGGTGAGTCACCCTATGGTCGCATGTTGCTCCAGTAAGAACCGCAAGCCCTCAGAGCTCCCAGAGCTCAATGTATGCAACATGTAGGACCCTTGTACAAGGGTTTCTTGACGACTCCAAGTCGTTTGGGAAAATCACAGACTAGATCTTTCCTCGGGGCTTTGACAAGGTGTATCGACTTGTACATCATCTTAATGCGATGGAGCCTCCTTGCTCATCGACTTAGCATATCCTAGATGATGTCTATCTGCTGGAGCAATCGACGAATACGAGATTCCTTAGTAATCGAATCCCACCTCTGGTTGTTACAGAGAATCACAGTGGTATGTGTTAAAACAAAGCATTGAAGAGCTTTCCCAACCAGGTAGCTTCATACAAGATGATACTAATAGATATGTATCTGGTCTCGGTGATGCTTATGGCAACCAAATTCTGCTTCCTGCTCATCCATTATATCGAAGCAAAATCCAAAGAGAAATAGCACTAAAAGTGCTCCAGTGATCCTCCACACTATGTGCCTAATCATCATTCGAATAATCATGCAGTTTCATATTTCCAACATTGTATCTCAATCCATGAGAGATTGTGTCGTGAAGACATCTTAGAAGATTCTTGGCACCAATCTAGTGAGGCTCAACCAAATATGAGCTCACAATGCTAACTGCAAAACATATGTTTGGATGGAGGTTCACCAAGAACATCAACGCGAATGAGTTTTTGAAACTCAGAGGCATTTCCCAAATCTGGTCCGACATCACTACCATATAACTTCCAAAAGTTAAGATCCTTGAGGTAGTCACAGGCTTGCAATCCATCATACCAAATATTTTCAGAATCTTCACCACATATTTTCCTTGAGATAGGAAAATTTCCCTTGGCTTCTGCCACACTTCAAGTCCTTGGTTCTTCATTTCAAATTCAGAAGCCAACTCCCTCTTACATTTGAGAATGAGAGGGTCTGCACCTGTTAGAAAGAGGTCATCCACATACAACACCAATATGAGAGGTTTATCATCTTCAACCTTAAAGTAAAGGTTAGGATTGGCTTCACTCTAGTGAATCCCAGCTTCATCAAGTAGTTGTCGATCCTCTCATACCATGCTTGGGATACTTGCTTCAGCCCATAGAGAGCCTTCTTCAACCTGCATACATGAGATTTTCGATCATAAATCTCAAATCCTTCGGGTTGCTCCACGTAGATCTCTTCTTTGATCGAGCCGTGTAAGAACGCGGTCTTGACATCCATCTGATGTAGATTCCATCTTTGTGAAGCGGCAAGGGATATGATCGAGCAGATGGATACATCTGGCAACAGGTGCAAATATCTTATCATAGTCTATACCTTCCTTTTGGGAGAAACCACGAGCAACAAAACGAGCCTTATACTTTTCCGTACTTCCATCTGTTGCATGCTTTATCTTGTAAAGCCATTTGGAAGTAACAACTGTCTTGGTCTGGGGTCTAGGAACTACTTACCAGACATCATTCTTCATAATAGGCTCATATTCTTCGGTCATAGCATCCTTCCATACTTGATGCTTGACGACATCTGAGAATGATGAAGGCTCATTTTGTATGATTGTGCTCATGATGGTCAGGTATCCCTGATACCTATTAGGTTTCTTACTTTCACGAAAGGTTCCTCGGGGTGCAGCGTGTCCTTCAGCATCATCAAGTAGCCCCCTAAGCCATGAAGGCCTCTTCCTAGAAGAGGAAGGCTCATGTGGAGGAGGATCAATTGGATCCATGGGTTCTTCTACATTAGGCATTGATTCATCATCCTTTTCTTTCGATTCCCTAGTGTCGGCTTCTTGAGAGCTCCTCAAAGTCGGAAGATTGTCCACCTTACTGAGAGCCATATCTTCGTCAAAGGTGACATCATGACTAATCACGAGTTCCCTTTGACCGGCGATGAACTTTTCTTCAAGACTAATCACGACTTCCCTTTGACCGGCGATGAACTTTTCTTCAAGAGTCTTGGAACCTAATGCTTGATGAGGGCATCGATTTTGTACATATACGGCAGTGTTTGCAGCTTCAACCCATAGAAACTTTGGAAGTCTTTGATCATGTAGCATGGCTTGGATAGCTTCCATAATCGTGCGGTTCTTCCTTTTCGCCCCACGATTCTGTTCAGGAGTATATGGTGTAGTAGTCTCCCTCTTGATGCTAGCCTCTTTACAAAGATCATGGAACTCATTAGATTCATATTCAGTCCCATTATCAGTTCTTAAGATCTTGATCTTCTTTTCAGTTTGATTCTCGATCAGGGCTTTGAAGTGTCGAAACCAAGAGAACACTCCATCCTTCTTTTTCAAGAAGTATATCCAGGTCTTTCGAGAATAGTCATCTATAAAAGTAAGATAATATGAATATCCTCCTAAGGAGTTCACAGGCATCATACCAGATATGTCTGAGTGAACTAGTTGTAATATATCGGAGGTCTTGCTTTGACTTGAGGGGAATGGTCCCCTTTTGAGCTTTCCTTCGGCACATCCCGGACATACACCTTCTTTCTCCACTTGGAATTCGGGCATCCCTATTACCATTTGTCTTACATCGGGTAGAGCTTTGTAATGAAGGTGGGCAAACCTCCGATGCCAAAGTCCGGACTGAAGAATTGTGTCACAAGACATGACACCTAGCGGACTTCCACCGACCTGATATAAAGAATCAACTCGAAACCCAAGAGTGAAAGCATCTTTAACATTATTTTTTCCATATACGTACCTTGACATCGCTGAAGGTTACCTTGTAGCCTTTGTCTTGCATTGCCGAGCTGGATACCAGGTTCTTTTTGAGATCAGTTACATATAATACATGTTGTAAGTGGATCGTATTACCATGATTCAATTTGGGAGAAACATTGCTTACACCTTTCACGGGGTATTTCATGTCATCTCCAAGGACAATTTCCAGGTTAGTTTCTCTCTACCAGATTATGGAGTACTTCTTTGTAACCAGTGAAGTGTCTTGAGGCACCACTATCAATGAGCCAAATTCCCATTGAGTCCGAAGGAGAGCAGCTGGTAGATAATATTCAGCCTGCTTATTGTCAACAGTATTAGATTCATACCTGGAATTTCTAGCCTTCTTGAATGGTTGCCCTCTTCCTTGATTTCCAACATTCCTTTTACCTTTGCTATTGAATTTTCCATTCCTTCGATTACCATGAGAGGGATTTTGATCATCGTCACGGTGAGAGTCCTTTCTATCAGGGCACTCCCTTGGATAGTGACCTACTTTATCGCAGATGTAGCATCGTCCTTTTCTTCCACCCTTAGGTCCAGCCTTTCCTTTTGATTTAGTCCCATAATTATTTCTTTTCTTAGCATGAGAAGAAAAGGCAGTAGGAGGACCTTTAGGCGTGGGCATTTCTTGCTCTTCTACCCTTGTTTCTTCTTGAATGCATCTAGCCATTAATTCCTCGAAACCAGGAATTATATTATTGTTCAAAAGAGTAGTCCTGAACACGTACCATTCGAATGGTAATCCTCCAAGAGTCGTGAGTGCCATTTCTCTGTCAGTAATAGTCTCCCCAATAGATAGGAGATCGTTCTTGATCTCGGTGATTCTTAAGAAGTATGCTTGTATACTCTCATCTTTACCCTTCTTGATTTCCCTCAGCTTATTTCTAAGAAACAAAACTTGATTTGCATCATTAACTTTAAATAAACTTACCAGTCCATTGTAGATTTCCTTGGAGGTGTCCAGTTCAGAGATGTAGGCCACCAAGTGCTTGTCGATAGAGTCCCGGATGATCTTCTTCGCTTTAACTTCTCCATTCTTCCATTTGTTCTTGGTAGCAGGAGGTGCATTTGATGGAGGCTCAATAATATTGCCTCTCACATAATCCAACACTCCTTGATCCTCAAGGGTTAGATCGATAGACATCTTCCATCTGTGATAGTCAGCTTTCTCACGGAGCTTGTCTTTGGCAGGAAAGAGTGTTGAGGAACCCATCGTTCTTTTAGGATAGCATTGCCAATCTTCTCTTTGGTGATTGCTCTTGCTCTTGCTCGGGCTTTGTCTTCACCTTAGCTCTGATACCATGTTAAGGTGTGGTATGTTCTATGCTTATAGTAGTTTACTTCTTTTTTTTTATTATATTCCACAGATTAGCAATCACATGTACATAAAGTAAAGTGCAGATAGAACATTAAACGATCGACAGAAAACAAGCCAAGACAAGAGAGACACAAGATGTGGCGGCTAGCCAGGGACAAACCCCACAATGTGTGGGGAAACCCTTTGATCAAATCTTCTTTTATCTTCAATAATTCAGCAGAGAGAAATAGTACAATAAATCTGATTTATATTAGCAGTAGAAAACCCTAGATCAGTGGCATCAACATTAGCGGCTTCATCATCAAACTAGGGCAGACGATATCTCACAAACCGACCGTCAGATCGGCTTGATTCCACCACCAAGAGTTGCGGCTTCCAGAGGAGGTTCAGATGAACCTACAGCGCAGTTCAGATGAGGAGATATTCTAGTCCACACAAGTCAAACTTCACTTGTGCAGTTGCAGCGTCAGTTTCAACAGCTTCCTTCAAACTAGGGCAGTCGATATCTTGCAAACCATCCGTCGAATTGACTTGATTCCACCACCAAAAGTTGCGGCTTTCAGAGGAGGTTTAGATGAACCTACAACACAGTTCAGATGAGGAGATCTTCTAGTCCACGCAGGTCAAACTTCACTTCTGTAGTTGCAGCTTCAGTTTCAGCATCTTCCTTCAAACTAGGGCAGTCGATATCTTGCAAACCGTCTGTCGGATTGACTTGATTCCACCACCAAAAGTTGCGGCTTTCAGAGGAGGTTCAGATGAACCTATAGTTTAGTTTAGATGAGGAGATATTCTAGTCCACACATGTCAAACTTTACTTCTGTAGTTGCAGCTTCAGTTTCAGCAGCTTCCTTCAAACTAGGGCAGTCGATATCTTGCAAACCGTTCGTCGGATTGACTTGATTACACCACCAAAAGTTGCGGTTTTCAGAGGAGGTTCAGATGAACCTACAGCGCAGTTCAAATGAAGATATATTCTAGTCCACATAGGTCAAACTTTACTTCTGCAATTGCAGCTCCAGTTTCAGCAACTTCCGGCTTCACGTGTGAGGGAGAGACCCTTTTCTGCGTAGTAGAGAAGAGACTCTTTTTTGCGCAGTAGAGAGAGAGAGATGTGATGAGATAAGTGAGTCCAAGTGAGGAAAATTCCTCATATATTTATAAACAATGCTGGTGATTGAATAGATGCGACTGTTGGGCTTCTGAACCTACATGAGTTGTAGGTCGGCTTGATAATAATTCCGTAATCAAAATAAATTCATATCTCCATGAATACTTATCGGAATCGGATGATCTTTATATCAATCCTACAACTCTCGACGAGAGGAATCTAATAAAAATATTATCAACCATGAATAAGATGACCCACGTGACGTTTGGCCCTAGTTGTCAATTTTAACAATATTTGATAAGTATGAAATTATTTACTTGGAACAAAATAGATTACCAATTAAAGTAATCCCAGATTGTGGAAATAAATTTTGAATGTTTGAGAACACACTTTCTAGGATTAATTCATGTAACGAAACTGGACTTGAAAATTGTCCTAGAAAAACTCAACCTCTTATGTTTGATCTGAAACTGAACATAAACATTACACAAAAGGAGTATAATGATTTTCTAAAAGTAAAGAGGCAAAGGAGAAGGCCCGTATGAATTCAAAGACCCCAAAAAAGGTAGAAAGTTTTTTTTCTAAAAATAGAGCTAATTGCCAAATCCAACATCAGAGGAAGGTGGACCCTCCAAAGAATTATTGGGTAGCAAAGGAAGATTTCAATGTAGGGTGTAATTCAAAAGGAATAAGCGTTGACTCTCGCCAAGATGGTTAGAAAATCAAATGGAAAAAATGATCTCTTAATATCAAGCTTGTTGAGAATTCAATAAGGCAATGAATATGTTAATTCTCTTTAACTTAATAACCTTTTGTGTTACCTTTTACCTTATTAGCTTTGTTCATTATTATTATATTGTGAGATACAATCAAAAAACTACCAAAACAATAAGAATAGTGACATGGTATATAGGTTGCAAGCGAGGGCCAAATCCCCTCCTCTTGAGGGGAAAACCCTTAAATCTATTTTCTTCTTATAGATCCTTCAATTGATGAATGCCATGACCTAAAGACTCAAACAAATACCCTCCTAGATCGAGATCAACCTGACCTCCTTTTACAAAATCTTTGACCTCCTATTTTTGATCTGAAATTTTGTCTCCTAGCAATTGTTGCAACTGTTGTTGCTCCTCAAGAAGACTTTGATCTTCTTCATATGGCCTTCTTTCCTCTTCGCTTGTCTTTCCTTGAATCTTAGGGCTAGTGAGACACCCTAAGACACCTTATCTTTACTTATTTTCTCTCTTGTCTTCAAGATCAAACCAAATATATCCATAGCGCAGAAACCCTAGCTTCGACCTTCACGTGGGAGAGAGAGAGAGAGACTTAACCCAAACACTTTGACTTCCTTTGTCTTCCTCTTCATCCTTCTTCAACCTCTTTTAGCCTTCTTCTTCGCATAGAAAGAGATGTGAGTGAGTGTCTAATGGAGGATGAGTTCCTCTATATATATAGGCCTCTTCAAGGGTAGGCGTGGCTCTTCATGTAGGTCGACTTGACAACGTCTAGGCTGACTTGACCTTGGAGGGAATTTCGACACTTTAATGACAAAAACATTTTTTTCTTTACATGATACAATGTGCCCATAGGGTCTTCAATTTATGACAATGACTCTTAAACCTTAGAAGCACTCGATGGGTGCTTGACCTATAAAATAAAAGGACTTGAGCATGAAACTTGTGCTTCAATAATAATTTCTTTTCATTTTATATTTTACAAAAATACATTTCATACTTCTGAAGACCAAACCTAGTTACACATTTTTCAACACTCCCTCTTAACTAGGGAGGTATTCATAAGAGGTACATGGTCATTCTCAATCTGAAGAGATCTCATAAAAAGAGTCGGATTGGTAACCCATTTGTCTAGCATCATATTTAACTAGTATTATCACATAGCAAGGCCTTGACTAACAACTCTATCTCTCCACAAGATCATAGCACAATGCTGGTGAGGCCAATGACTTATAGACACCATAATCATTGTCTCTCAAGGTACATACTCCACCTTGGTGTTCACCGAGTATGACCTTTGTTGGACTATTCTTATCTTGGGTAGCTAATCCTCAAAGAATATTAGTCCACGACTACTCTTGTCTTGAATTCCCTGCCTCATTCTCAAAGAGTATCCAACGCCAGATGGTTACCAAATCATCCATTATTTCTTCCCAAGTGAAGACAATAATGTAGTATCTATCTCTCCCTCTCAGTTAGGGACGATACGTCAACCAAACCAAGCTTGTCTCTCAAGTACACAAGCTTCTTGTTTGGAAGTGACTTTGTCAATATGTCAGCAACCTGCTCATCAGTGGAGATATATTGTAGTTGCAGCACACCATTTTTCACTAGCTCTCGAATGTAGTGATACGTGTTGTTTATATGCTTTGTCTTTCCATGAAACACTGGATCCTCAGACAAATGTATACAACTAGTGTTATCACAAAGTATCATTGTAGGGTTTATCGGTCCTTCAAACAGGTCGGTTAGCAGCTTCTTTATCCATACTTCTTCCCTACTTACTTCACAGGCTGCAATGTATTTAGCCTCAGCACTACTTAAAACAACTATGTCTTGGTTTCTACTCATCCATGAGATCATGGAGGATCCCAAACTGAAACATCCTCCCATGGTGCTCCTTCCATCTTGCTCACTTCCTCCCCAGTCAAATTATGTATATCCAATCAGTTGGACGTCATTCCTTCTATCATACTTTAGACAGTAGTGGGTGGTTCCTTGTAGATATCTCAGAATATGTTTCGTTGCTACCCAATGATCATGCTTCGGCTCCACTTGGAATTGAATGAGAAAATTTACTATAAAGCATATGTTTGGTCAAATATTTACCAAGTACATCAAGGATCCAATAAGTTTCCTATACTTGGAAGGATCCACAAGGCTAGATTCGAAACTTCTTAGTATCTTCAAATTTGTGATCATCGAAGTATACACAGGGTTGCAATCCATCATGTCAAACTTCTTCAACAACTTTAATATGCTCTTTCCTTGACCCAAATAAACTTCATTAGACCCTTGCCAAACTTCTAGTCCCATATAATGCATCAACCCAAGATCCTTCATGTCAATTTTTGCGGCTAGTTTCTTCTTGCATTCTTCAATTCAACCTTATACACATGTTAAGAGAAGATCATCTACATACAGAAGAATGATTACAATTTCTTCGTCTACCACCTTAATATAAAGGTTTAGATCTGCAAAACTTTTTTTGAATCCTATTCTTTGAAGATATGCATCCATTCTAGCATACCATGCCCTTGGTGGTTGCTTGAGGCCATATAGTGCTTTCTTTAATCTGCAAACATATGCCTTTCTATCTTTAACTTTGAATCCCAAGGGTTGTTCTGTATAAAATTATTCATCTATTGTGACATTCAGAAACGCGGTCTTGACATGCATTTGGTGGATGTTCCATCCCATTAATGTTGCCAGATAGATTAATGATCAAATTGTTGTATATCTTATTGTTGGAGCAAATGTCCCTTAATAGTTGATGCCTTCAAGTTGAGAGAAGCCCTTAGCCACAAATATTGTTTTATACTTATCTATACTTCCATCATCTGCATGTTTGATCTTATAGATCCATTTGGAAGTAACCACAGATTTGTCTTCGGGCCTAAGTACGATCTCCCAAACTCCATTCTTCATTATATATTCATCTTCTTCATTCATGGCATCTTTCCATTTTTTATTGTTTAGAGCCTCTTCAAAAGTGGATGGTTATGCTTCTATTAGTTTTGTCATGTATGCAACATACCCAGAATATATTTTGGGTTTCTTGCTTTCACTAAATGATCCTTTTGCTGCCTCATAACCTTGTGCATCAAGTAGAGTAGATTTTAACCAACTAGTTTTTTCTCGTCTCAGGGACGACCATGGGTTGAACAAGTTCACTAGGACCTTCTTCTTCATGGTGTGATTCTTCTTCTCCCTTATCCATTTCCTCCTCAAATACGGGAAGCTCTTCATCATCAGTCTATGGAAAGTTCCTTTGATTTCTTGAAAGCTATGTTTTCATCAAATATGACATCATGACTGACTTCTATGTGATGTCCATCTTTCATGTAGATCCTATAAGCTTTCGATGAGTTGTTGTACCCAACAAATGTTCCCTTCATTCCTGGAGGATCCAGCGTCTTTATTTTGTCCTTTGGTATGTGGATATATATAGGACACCCAAAGATCCGGAGAAGATCTACAAATGGCTTCTTTCCAATGAACACTTCTTATGAAGTTTTTTTGTCTAGAGATCTATGGGGACTTTGATTCTGAATGTAGACAACAGTCTTTATGGCTTCTCCCCACAGAAACTTAGATTTCTTTGACACTTTCTTCAATGGATCTATTCTTCCATTTTGAAACTCAATTTTTCTCAGGATTGTATGGACTACCAGCCTCTTAATTCCAAAGTCCTTACAAAATTCTATAATCTCTTTAGATGTATATTCTCCTCCATTTTTAGATCTTAATATCTTGATTCTTTTTCCTGTAAGGTTTTCCACTTAAGCTTTGAATTCTTGAAATTTTGAAAATACTTCGTCCGTGGTTTTCATTAAGTAAACCCAAGTTTTTCTTGAATGATCACCAATGAATGTGACATAATATAGATGACCTCCAAGAGAGTTAGGAGTCATAGGGCCACATACATCTGAATGAATGAGATTCAAGATTTCTTTTGAACGTGAAGCACTACTTCCAAATGGTCTCTTGGTATTCTTGCCCAATGCGCATCCCTTACAAACTCCTTCACGATCTTCCTTTAGATTCAAAATTCCATATACTATGGAATTTATAGTTAGAAGCATTTTGAAATGTAGACGACCAAATCTTCTATGCCAGAGTTCACATGAGCTAATTTCAATGTGAACTAGGGCTTAGGCCACAGGAGACATTAGTCTGTAAAGTCTTCCTTCTCAAATGTCGGTAACTTTAGCTTGATCTATACTTGAGTCTTTACTCCACACAACGACCTTACCATCAATGAAAGCTACTCTATCACCCTTTTCTTCTAGACTTGAAATGGAATGTAAGCTCTTGTGCAAACCTGGGACAAATAGAATGTTGTTGAGGTGAATGTTTCTTCCATCTTCCAGCTTTATGGAGGTTGATCCAATACCTTTCACAGGATAGCTCTTGTTATCTCCAAGTTCCACTGAATAAGCAAATTTTTCTTTTGATAAGGTCTTGAATCAGTCATGTGCCTTGATGCACCACTATCAATTACCCAAATGTCTTCATCTTGGAATGTCCTGGAGAGAGTTGAGAAGAGACCTTCATCCTTTTCTTTGATTGATACCATCTTTGAAGAAAATAAGGAACCCCATGCTTCCTTGATATCATTTTTGAGATGGCTTGCAGTCTTCTTGATGAACTTCATTGTAGATGAGATCTTCATGATGCCCTTAGATAACCTTAGCTCTGATACCATGTTGAGAATTCAATAGGGCAGTGAATATGTTAATTTTCTTTAACTTGATAATTGTTTGTGTTACCTTTTACCTTATTAGAATTTTTCCTTATTATTATATTGTGAGATACATCAAATAGCGACCAAAACAATAAGAATAATGACACAATATAGGTTGCAAGTCAGGGCCAAACCCCCTCTTGAGGGGAAAACCCTAAATCGCTTCTCTTCTTATAGATCCTTCAATTGACGGATACCATGACCTAGAGACTCAAACAAATACCCTCCAAGATCAAGATCAACCCGACCTCCTTCTACAAAATCTTCGACCTCCTATTTCTAATCTGAAATTATGTCTCTCGAAAATTGTTGTTGCTCCTCAAGAAGACTTTTTGATCTTCTTCGTATGGCCTCCTTTCCTCTTCGCTTGTCTTTCCTTGAATCTTAGGGCTAGTGAGACACCCTAAGACACCTTCGCTTTACTTTTTTTCTCTCTTGTCTTCAAGATCGAACCAAAGATTGCCCTAGCACAGAAACCCTAGCTTCGACCTTCATGTGGGACAAAGAGACTTAACCTAAGAACTTTGACTTCCTTTGTCTTCTGCTTCGTCCTTCTTTTTCGACCTCTCTTAGCTATCTTCTTCACATAGAAAGAGATGTGAGTGAGTGTCTAATGGAGGATGAGTTCCTCTCTATATATAGGCCTCTTCAAGGGTAGACGTGGCTCTTCATGTAGGTCGACTTCACAGCTTCTAGGCCAACTTGATCATGGAGGGCATTTCGACACTTTAAAGACAAACATTTTTTTCTTTACATGATACAATGTGCCCAAAGGGTCTTCACTATATGACAATGACTCTTAAAACCTAGAAGCACTCAATGGGTGCTTGACCTATAAAATAAAAGGACTTGCGCATAAAACCCATGCTTCAATAATAATTTCTTTTCATTTTATATTTTACAATAATACATTTCATACTTACGAAGACTGAACCTATTTACACATTTTTCAACAAAGCTCTCATCGTCAAATTTGTTGGAAACACTGAGAAGGGGGTGAATCAATATTTCTTTTCAATTGTTAATTTTACCAGTTAGATCACTTATATTTAAAACACAAAAACGAGCAATAGAAGTAAACGTTTTTATTAATATAATCTTTATAATGAATCAAGTACAATATGGGTAGGGCTCCAACCCTTGATGAAGACACCCAAGCTCCAACTTGGGATGTGCCAAGCACCTACTTGTACTTTAGTGAGGCTCCGACCTCTAAGGCTTCGACCCTATCTTATCCAAGGCACCAACCTTGAATTTAGGAGCAGCAACTCCAAGGACACCAATCCTTAAGCTTTTCTTTGTCAAGATATGTTAGGTTGTTCTTTACGGCTCCCAAAGTCTTCTTCAACGAGCCTTGTCAATCTTCAGCGATCCCTTTTCTTAATCATCGCATCATATCATCAATGACAACCTTGTCTCATAGAAGGTGTCACCACAGCTCTTCATGTCACCCAAACAAACTTCTTCAAGGTTACCTCATGATGACTTCAGCGATGCATCATGGTCTCCAATTAATGTCTCCAATATCTTCAATAATGTTGGCTTCAATACTTTAGATCAATCTTTAATCAAGCCTCCAATTATGCTTCAAGTGGTTTTCAGAATTAGCTCAATGATGATGTCTTCAAAGTTTCCTCAAATCAACCCAAGCCTTCACAAGAATGTTTTCAACAAACTGCTTTGGATATGATGCCCAATACTCTCAAAAGCTTCACTGTCTAAAGCTCCAAATAATTCACTGTCTAGAGCTTCAATTTCTCCACTGCCCAAGGCTCCTTCACTGTCCAAATACTTCACTGCTCCTCCACAGAGCCAAGCACCAATGCCTAAGCATTGTTCCTCAAATCCGAAGCTTCACAATAGGTGTTTTTACCCACAGAGATTTGTCCTCCACTTCACAGGTCTGAGGCTGTAATTCTTTCACGGCACTGTAATCCAGGATTTTAATGAGCTCCACAGTTCTAAGTCTTGTTGTCCAAGATTCTCAAGACTATGCCTTCACACAAGTACTGCCCACATGTTGCTTTTGTTACAAAAGTCTGCTCAAGCACAAATACAAGTCTTCAATGATGGATCAGTGTCACAGTTCTAGGTCTTCAACAATGTTTTTGGAAGATATCTAAAGTGACTAGCTGCAAGATGCTCAATATACACTTCCAATTGATGTTTTTCTCTAACAAGGACTTTAACAAGACTACTGTTCATCTCACAAATGTCTTCCAACGTCCTTCAAGTTGTCGTTGCTAGCTTTATCAGAATTCTGTCAATAATTGATGTCTGCAATTAAGTTTCCCACAGAACTTATAACAATCTGAGCTCACTGTCCACAGTTTTGTCCTATAAACCACTGTCCGAGCTGTAATGGAGTGGTAGATGTCCACTGTCCAAGTTCTGAACAGGTTCTAAGGAGGTTTGAGCTGCAATATGAGGTCCGAGTTCTGAAAAAAGTAATTTTAGTTGTTAATCCGAGTTTGATGTCATGAGTACACCGAAGTCTGCTTCTTGATATCTGGAATGATAACCCAATCTGTTAGCCCAAAACAGAGATCTCAACGTCCTCTTTAAAACCGTCCGAGTTTTTATGCCTAAAAGAAATATCCTTTGTTCTTCATGGCCTCCTGTTTTCTTCTATTCTTGTTCTCCTATATTCATTAACTAAGATGTCTTCGTTTAGACGAGGAGCACAAACGTGTATATATACCTTTTTATGAGTCGAATTGTTATGTATGAAGGAGAGCCAACAGCCATATTTTTAATAGCTGACATATCTTTAGGATATTATAACAATTTTTTTTTATTTGTGTGCCATGTGATGTATACATTACATCTATCTTCCGTGTGATGGATAATATAGCTTGTCTGCCATGTGAAACATGAATCATATAAGACCTTGTCTGCCATGCAAGTGTTGTATCCCATGAGTGATGTGTTACAACATGCTGTCTGCATTATGTTTGCCATGTATGGTCATAGGGAACATGTATGCCATGTTTCTCTGCCATTAATCAAATTTATTCCATTGTTGTTAATAAGGATTTTTTAAGTTGTTTCAAAAGATATTTGGAGCCAAGGATTATGTTTATTAAATATGTTTTGTAATGTGTAATGTAAGATAATACATCATATCATAAGGTAATGTATGGTAGTGTAAATGTATGGTTAGGGTTTAGGGATTTTATAGGAAGGTTTAGAATTTTTAATTTTTATTTTTTTTATAAAGTCAAATGAATATTATCTCTGGTTAGTTTTGTTAAAATATTAGACTTCAGGTTTTAAACAAATTGGGGTTAGGGTTTTATCAAGGATTTCATTATCTAGGATTTCATCATATTTATGCTTCTAGGGCAGTGTTAAATATTTGGCATATGCATTTCAAACTTAAGATAGCAAGGTTAGGTTTTCAATAAAGCTAGGTTCATCGTTGTCATGGAATTATTAGGATTAGGCCATCGAGTTGATTAGGATTAGGCCATCGAGTTGATTAGGATTAGGGATTTTTAAAGGTGTCATGGGTATCAACAAGACTTGCATCAATGTGTTAGGGCTAGGGCATCTTCAAGAGTATTTTCCATCCTGGCCACTGACATCAACTATTGACATCAATGAAAACCCAGATTAACAATCCCCCCCTTGTCATTGATGGCAATATTCTTGCCCTTTCAACATTCTCTCCCCCTTTGTTATTGATGGCAACATTCTTGCCCTTTATTTCTTGCAATATGGTCCAAGATAATTGTGTTCGCATTTCTTCATGTGATGAACCAACTCCCCCTGTCTGCACGACCTCCTCTAGCTCATGAAAGATAACGTGCTTAGTGATCATGTGGAACAGATCTTTAATAATATTTCATGGGTAAATAAGGGATCATGTTCTTCAATGGAATTGCTCCCAAGAGGCGATCTATCAAAAGATGATTGTCCATGTGGCTCATCAAGGATAGCATAGGGTCCATCCATGAATAGCTTCTGCAAGAATGCCTAATCATCATAAGCTCCCCCTAACTATATACATGGTCTTCCTTTTGGCGAAGTCTCCCCATCAAATACTAGCAACATCAAGGATAACTTCATCAGGTCAACAACATGTGTTGTTGGTTGGAGTGTTCAAGGGACTTCTAGATTCAATTTGCTTCCTTCCCCATACTTGTGTAACTTTCTTCTCTGGCACAGTTCTAGCTTGTGTAGGGGCCCAAGTCAAGTTACAATCACGTGCCATATGTCCAAAGTTATGAAACATGAAGCACTCTATGTTGTTCATGAATAAGAATTCATGACTTCTTACAAAATTGCTTCTCGAAGATTGACGGGGACCATTAAATACGTTTTTTTGATATGCCCTACAATCTTTTTCCATGTGCCAAAAATTTGTACAAGAACAGCAATAACTAAGAAATATCCTTTGGTACCTAGGAGATGGAGATTTCCTTGATGTACTTCTGAAATCTTTTTGCCTTGGGATTCTTTGATGATAACCATTGCTTCTGCATCCTTGACACCATCTGCATTTCTTTTTGGAGAAGGGTTTCTTCCATAGTTGTCTCGACTCTTCTCCTTGCCTTTGCTGGAATTGGGAGCATCAACAGTTCTTCCAGGATTCCTCACATCCTTGTTGTTTGAATCATTAGGGTTTGCATCATTCTTGCTTGAGGATTCACCTACGTAGCCAAGACCTGATTTATCGAGGGGAGATATTTGATGACTTAGGATGCCATCTAGGGTTTGAGAACTTTTCAAGTTCTTATTCAGCAAGTCAACTTGCTTTTTAAGAAAGACAATTTCTTCCTTTATTTTCTTGCATTCTTCATCCTTCTTTGATAAAATGATCTCCATTTCTTCCTTCATCTTGGTTACTTCACACAATTGGGCCTTAAGTGATTTCTGATTTTAACTTGGTGATGTCATCATCCTTTTCTTCTAGTTGGCATATCATGGTGTTTCTCTCCTTTTTTGCTTCATCAACTTGTCCTTCTATGAATGTTAAAGCTTCCATCACCTTCTCAGTTCCTTCTTCTTGTTTCCTTGCTTCTTCTAGTTGATATCTAAGGGAGGAGACCTATTCCTTGTATTGACCCAATCTCTGCTTCAAGTTTGTTCAAGCTCTTGTGCCTTTGTTCAAGGTGGCTTGACAAGGTATCTCCCTGTTTCCTTGCCTTATCCAATTGATTTGTCATGGATATGACTTCTTCATGATGCTTTCTCTTGTTTTGATGAAATTCTTCCTTAATCTTGGCAAGCTCCTCATCTCTTTCTTGTACTTGAAGCTTGTTAAATTTAGGTATGTTCTATGCTAAAGCAATTTATTTAAATTTTCCCAGTTAGCAATCACATCAGCATTACGATAAACTGCAGATAGAACATAAATACAAAATGCAGAAGACAAGCCAAGACAAGAGGACACAAGATATGGCGCGAGCCAGGGACAAACCCCACAATGTGTGGGGAAACCCTTTGATCAAATCTTCTTTTATCTTCAGAGTTCAGCAGAGAAAGAGAGAGAGAGATTACATTTACAACAGCAGTCAATACTTTGACTTATCTAGATCTAGCATAGATCATTTCGTATCATGATGAGATCAGTTGAAGACATTCTGCTTCAACTGATTCTCAAGGTGACTCCTTCACCTATCATCGTTCTGCATCTCGTCCATTTGCTGCACCTTACTGTGTAGCACCATCATGCTGCATCCAGCATCATCATGCTGCTCATGATCACTGTGCTGCCCATGCATCATGTTGTCCATGATCTCATCCATCATCATGCTGCCCATACCCATGTGCATCATCATCATCATGCTGTTCTAACAGATGGCATTTTATCACTGCTGTTCATTGTGATAGGGCTGCTACAGGTATGCCATTCTATCACTGTTGTTTATCATGCTGCCCATTATCACATACAGCATGCTACCCATGCATCATGTACATCATGCTTCCCTTGCTGTCCTTCTGTCTGTATAGATATTTATGAGTCACTTTCTTGCTGTGTTTAAGGGCTATCTTGCTGGCTGTAGGTGGAGACCCTAACATCCTTTTCTTGCTTCGGTTTAGGCTTGCATATGATGCCTCCTTGACTGCGGCCTAGACTAGGCTTTATTAGACTCTCCTTCTTGCTGCGTTAAGTGTCTTCTTGCTGCTGAAGAAGGGCTTCATAAACAGTGACTATGGCATCTGTGTATAAGGCCTTTCCTGCCAGCGTATAGGAGTCTTCCTTTCTGCTGCTTAAACCCTTCTTTGTACAGTGCTAGGGTCTACATTCAACTGCATCTAGGGCACACTTGAACAGCAGCTACGACACTTGTTTGGACTGCGTCTAGGGCCTTTTAAGATATCGGATAAGCCTCCTCTATACAGCGTATAAGGATCCTCCTTCAACTGCGTTTATAGGGCTGCATGTGAGGGCTTCTCCTTCAGCTGAGAATAGGCCTCCTTTACTGCGGTTAGGGTTAGAATAGAACCCTTCCTCTTGACTGCGGCTAGGGCACTGTTAGAGCTTCCTTTCACTGTGAATAGAAGCTCCCTTGGACAGCGTATTGAAGCCACTCCTTGCTGCATAGAAGAGCATCCTGTAGGACAGCATATAAGACTCCTCTATGACTGTAATTAGGGCTTCTGCGTTTTAGGGCATCATTTGTATATAGGCCAGCGTATCCTTTATGTGATTCTCCTTCACCAAAAACCCAAGACGTGGAGAGGAGAAGATCACATGAAGAATGTGTGCACAAATGACTTCAAATCCTCTTCTATTTATACTAAACGAAGATGATGAGTAGACACGTCGGTTGGGCTTCTAGAGCCTACATAAGTGCTGGTCGGCTTGATAATAATTACATAAACAAAATAAATTCATATCTCCATAAATACTTATCGGAATCAGATGATCTTTAGATCAATCCTACACCTCTCAATGAGAGGGATCCAATAAAAATATCAGCTGCCATAAATAAGCTGACCCACATGGAGTTTGGCCCTAGTTGCCAATTTTAACAGTAATTCTTCCTTCAATAGTTTTCCGGAGAGATTCCAAGACTCTAGACCTTGACACAAACTTTCCTCCACACCAAGTCAACCTTCCTCTTCTCTTGTAGATAATCCTACTTGACCTGGCAACAACAACAATAGTGGCAACACTTTCTTCGACCTAGCAACTTTGACTTTGCCTTTGGGACTTCGATCTTCACTGGAATACTTCGATCTTCTCTTAGAAACTTCGATCTTGGCCCAATACTCTAGAGGCAACAACATCCAAAAAAAACTTCGACCTATACTTTGATCTGGCAGCAACAACATATGACAGCTGGCTACGACATCAGCAAGAGAACTTCGATCTTCCAAACCAGGGCACGAGAGAGAGAGAGAGAAGCACCAAAATTTCAATTTTCCCTTTCTTCTTGACCAAACTCGCACTTCCTCCTCTTCCTTCTTCAATTTCGCACTTCTTCCAGCTACAAGAGATATTGAACTTGCTTGTGAGAGAGTTCTTCAAATGGGATTCAAGCTGCTCTATATATAGTCCTTTGGTGAGGTTGAATAGTCCTCCTTGAGGTTGACTTGATCATCTTAAGGTCGATTTGGCGTGGAGACAACATAATTCATATTTGACTCAATACTTGACCTTTTTACATGATTTAAAAGCCCAAGAAGGGTCTCTTTTAAAGTACAATGACTCTATTGACTCAGAATAAATCCTAGAATTCCTCAATGGGGACGTTGACCTAAAACATGGTGACCCAAACATGAAACCCATGCTTTCATAAGTCACAATAATAATAATAAAATTGTTTTCTTTATTATTTTGACAAGTATATTACAAGATGACTCAAATACATTAAATGAAGACCAAACCTAGTTACATTTTCCAACACCCCCTCTTAACTAGGGAGGTATTCATCATATACAAGTACAAGGAAGATCTCAACTATATGAACCGTAAAGAACTTTAGGCACCACAATGCCATGGACTAGATTCCTGAGTAGGACAATCTATCCATTGGTCTCTCAACAGTTTAGGCACCGCAATGCCATGGACTAGATTCCTGACCAGGGCAATCTATCCATTGGTCTCTCAATAGTTTAGGCACTGCAATGCCATGGACTAGATTCCTGACCAGGGCAATCTATCCATTGGTCTCTCAACAGTTTAGTCACCGCAATGCCATGGAGTAGATTGTTGCCCAGGGAAATCTATCTAAGTGGGACTAAGATGGACTCAAGCTTTTAGCCTCTCTAGGTACCATTAGGCTTACTTCCTAACCATCAACCCAGGGATCTAGGTGTGTGTCCAGAAAACAAAGCTCTATAATCAACAATACCTTTCCAACTTCGGGACCTAGACATCAACACAATTTCGACTAGATGTCCTCTCAGGCAATTCTTCACTCTCAAAGCCTTGACACTCCTTGATCCAGCAGATCAAGGATAACCAATCTCTCCCAATCAAATTGATTGGTAACCAGCATGTTATCAAAACCTTCGAGAGATTCACCTGTACAAACAGAACCTGAATCAATAATATTCTTTCACATGTAGATAATCAAATACAAACCTTCGGGGTCTTTCAGACAACAAATATTGCTTCTTAACACAATAGGGCTATCAACCGAATATTTGATAGAAGATTCCTCAATTATGCACTTTCCTTTCCTACTTCATATACAACAACATATCTTCCAAAATGCATTCTCCAATAAAAAACTATGCTATGCCTTCCCTCTCAACCAGGGAGCTTCCTAGGCTCCCTCTTACTCTAGGGAGATCAACTTCTTTACTTCGACATCGGAGAATATTTTGTGGCTTCCAACCATTTGATCAGAGTTATCATTGCCATTACTATTCACATCATGCTTATCAACGAACATATTCACCATATTGAAGATTGTGTACCTGCACAACTTAGATAGCAAGTACAACCAAATCTATAGAAGCATGAAGTTAGTCATATCAGAATTACGGAAGCATTTCAACCTTATATATATCAGATTCCCAAACTTAATTACAAACAAGAGACGTACTTTTCAAAATCTTGCTAGGGACTTTGTCATAAACCCTAGACTACTTCATAACAACTTTCATTACATCTAGGGTTTCAATGTTTCTTCCAAAGGTATGACATACCTTACTACAACATATAGCAAACCCTATAAACTATTCAAATATAAATCTACAAGTATCTAACAACTTTCAAAATTCTTATGTTAGACTTTTCACTAGGGTTTCATACAAATCCTAGATTTCATATAAGAGAATTAATCAATCAAAACCAATCACACCTTAGTCATCAACATGACCAACTTCCACTAAGGTTAGTTGTAAGTTGTAAACCTAGATTTTTCAATCAGCCATCAATCACAACTAAAACTCGGATTTTAACAATCTTACACAAATCTGAACTTATCACATTGTCATCATATATTCGAGATTTTCACTTCTACTAAGGTTTAACTCCAAAACCCTAGAATTTCATTTTCACAACCTTAACAATCATTATATAGATAGATCTCAGATTGTTATTTCACACATATTAGAAAATTTAACTACTACTAGGGTTTAGCTACAAAACCCTAGATTTCCAAATATCATCATCTTAGAATCTCAAACAATGACTTATATTAAATCCTAAGACTTATGACCATCAATAATTAGGTCAACACACATATATAGGAATTCATTACCATGCATAAGCATATCATATGTCAGACAACAGTGATACATTAGACATATACTGACCTAGACCAAGCTAGGGTTTCGACCAAATGGACACATACATATACCTAGGGTTTCATTCCTAGGATCTTACTTTAAATACATAACAGAGCTTTTGCTTATAGGCCCAACCAAACCCAAAATGTCCAGGGTTTCATAACTTAGCAAAGCAAATCCTACAATACCAAAACTTCAAAGGTTCGAGATTTTAGACAACATTATTTCAACCCTAATAAGTTAGGGTTTTCATGATCATAGTAAAATCCCAAACATGACATTATCAACAAAAACTTCAATTAACATTTCAATAACCTTAAGCGATTTAGGGTTTCAGTCATTCACATTAGCATACCATTAGGATAGGGTTTTTCAGAGAACCTGTCTAGGGTTCTATGAGTGGGGTAGATTTATCAAGTGATGAATCACCCAAACAAGAATCAATATGATTCAATATAGCTAGACACAATAATGTTAGTAATAGATAGTCAAATGAATAAACATTTTATATAAAGAAATCAATGTTTTGTGGTTTAAGGCATACCTTTGTTTCTTGACAGACCTTATCTTGGATGGTTCTCTTCCATACTCCTTAAGGATATAGCAAATGTTTTCCTAATCAAGACAATAGAGGAAGAATGGTGATTAGTATTTAATATAATCAAAACTTAACTAAGTACATGAAACCAAAATCTGAAAGGAAATGAGATACTTATCTTTGGGAGATGTTGGGGGCTCCTTCCAAGGCTTGAGGGATACCTATAAACTTATAAAAACAAAACAATGTCTTTTCCAAAAGCATGTTAAAAACCTATAAATTCAAAAATATTAGAAATATAAAATAGTATATCTAATACTACAAGCAAAGGGCTTAGTAGTGTAAGTCCCTTATGTTAGATACTTTAGGTTTGGATTTCTTTGTATCTTCTTCTTCAGCAACGTTAGCATGATCTCTATCTCTCTTCTTATTCTTTGGATTGTCGGGATAGTCACTCCTATAATGACCCTTCTTATGACATTGATAACATTCTACCTTGGACATGTCTACTTTCTTCCTTGGTCCTTTCGATTTCTTTCTTTTGTGTTGAGCAGTGTAGGCATTTGAAACTCCTTCAGGATTGGCAACTAGAGAGATTCTTAATTCTTCTTGACTATAGGTCGTCCATTTTTCTTCAAAGTGGGAGCTTCCTTCCAACTGTTACGACCTGCAGCAAATGCACCCCACGTAGGTGGCAATCCTAATAGAGCAGTGATCATGAATTCTTTGTCTGGAACAATTTCATCAATGGCCAAAAGGTCATCCCTGATTCTTGCTATCTTCACAAAGGAGGCCACTGTATCTTCTTTAGTCATCTTTTGTGGTTTTTAGTTCATTCTTCAAGCTTGCTACTTGACCATTGTTCTTAATAGTGAATAACTTTGACATGGCTTCATACATTTCTTGAGCATGATTGATGTTGGCTATAAATGGGACAAGGTTGTCCTTTATTCCTTCTACCATTAGAGTCATGGCCACCAATTCTAATTCTCTGAACTTTACTTTGTCAACATCATTGGAGTCATTTGTAGGCTTCTTTACTTTTCCTTTGACCAATTCTAGTACTTTATTTTTTTCAAGGATGAGGTGAATCCTCTTCTTCCAAGACTTGTAGTTTGAGGTTCCTTCAAGCTTGTTCTCCCTTGATTGTGTTAGGCATTGTCTTTGTATATAATAGACTTTTTCCCTTGAATAATCCCTTTGAATGATTCCTTGATCAAGATATTGAGACTGCCTTTTTCTTCTTTCTTCACCAAAGCTCTGATACCATGTTAGAAAATCAGAAAAGTAGAAAGATTTTCTTATACTTGATAATTACTTGTGATGTTCTTGACTTCTTATTAGATTTATTTTTGTCTTCTTTCATTTTGTTCATCAAGCAATTACCAAAGCAATAACAGATAAAACAATGGACACCAGATGTAGGCTCACAACTAGGGCAAAACCCCTCTCTAGGCGAAAACCCAGTCAGTAATTCTTCCCTCAATAGTTTTCCAGAGACATTCCAAGACTCTAGACCTTGACACAAACTTTCCTCCACACCAAGTCAGCCTTCCTCTTCTCTTGTAGATGATCCTACTTGACCTGGAAGCACTTTCTTCGACCCAACAACTTCGACATTGCCTTGGAGACTTTGATCTTCACTGGAATACTTCAATCTCCTCTTAGAAACTTCGATCTTGGCCCAATACAACTTCTAGAGGCAGCAACATCCAGCAACAACAACTTCGACCTATACTTTGATCTGGTAGCAACAACATACAACAACTGGCTACGAAATCAACAAGAGAACTTCGATCTTCCAAACCAGGGCACAAGAGAGAGAGACAAAAGCACCAAAATTTCGATTTTCCCTTTCTCCTTGGCCTTGACCAAACTCACATTTCCTCCTCTTCCTTCTTCAATTTCGCACTTCTTCCAGCTACAAGAGATATCGAACTTGCTTGTGAGAGAGTACTTCAAATGGAATTCAAATTGCTCTATCCATAGTCCTTTGGTGAGGTTGAATAGTCCTCCTTCAGGCCGACTTGATCATCTTAAGGCCGACTTGGTGTGGAGACAACATAATTCATATTCGACTCAATACTTAACCTTTTTACATGATTTAAAAGCCCCAAGAAGAGTCTCTTTTAAAGTACAATGACTCTATTGATTCATAATAAATCCTAGAATTCCTCAATGGGGACTTTGACCTAAAACACGGTGACCCAAGCTTGAAACCCATGCTTTAATAAGTCTCAATAATAAAATAATTTTTTCTCTTTATTCTTTTGACAAGTATATTACTAGATGACTCAAATACATTAAATGAAGACTAAACCTAGTTACATTTCCCAACAATAGGGAGCAAATGCTTCTTGATATATTATCACAATGCAAAAAAATTGGAAACCGATACAAAGAGATTTTTAAGAGCTACGAAAATGGTCAGAAACAAAGCTTATCGTTGATTCATTGCATAGCGTGAAGGAATAAATTTTGCTTGTGAATTATAACTAATGTCTAAATTATGTGATGAAAATGTAATGAAGTAGACCAACCATAGAAGTCTATGAAAGAATGAGAGATAGGAGAAATGAGTGATGTTAGGGAAGAAGATTGTTTAAGAAATTTATGGAGATTTTGTGGAGGAAGTTAAGGAAATGGTTTAAAAAAAAAAATAATTTTGACAATTGTTATGGTCATCTCTCATTATATATAGTGACCATCCATACAATACAAACACACATGGGAATGCTTTTTAATACAATTTCCTCTTCAGAGGTTTCTTCTCTAAATTCTCTATGTGCCTTCCTAATTGGCTTTTATAGCCAACTTTAGGTATTAGAGCTAGGTTGTGTTGGATGGAGTGCGAGAGACGGAAGTATGCATGTGGTTGCAAATTTGATTGAATCACCTTGTGGTTGCAAATTTGGTTGCACATGAGATGGACGTGCAAAGTGATGGCATGCTAGATGTTGGGATTCAAGAAATTGACCTTACATGGCACTTGGCTAAAGTTTATGATTTTTGAAAAAGATAGTTTGATCAGGAAGAAAATTAAGGGAAATTGTCCATCATCGTTCTCGAGCCTGGCGCTTAATGTGGTTGAAACGTACACTAGTGGAGGTGTGTGCCATTTTCATGCAAAATTTGTGCACCAACAAAGGCCTTAGAGGAACTGAATGGTTGTTGAGCTTTGTTGATGACTTGTTTATTGCAATGATAAAGCTTGTTGTACCAATGGACTCCATCCATGAATAGTCATAGTACTCTACAACTTGTGAGACATTAAAAGTGATGGAGAATTTGTTTGCTTGCTTTTGTAGCTTGATGATGCTTGTTGAATACAAAGAGAGCTTTGTTAAGGATGAGGATATTGAAGGATGATCTTGGTCAAAGAAAACAGGGTGTTAATGTTGTTTGGATAAAGTGTGCAACTGATAGTAAAATTACCAGACAATCAATCATCTTACTAAATAGGAAGCATGCTTATGCGATTGGTTGGAGCAAGCTGTTTTAATTTTTTTGGTATATTTTGTCATCAAAGAAGAGAAAATTCTGCACAAAAGATCTTAGAAGAGTAGACTTGTAGTTGCCTGAAACCTGAATGTGAAGCCTTTGCAGAAGAAACATAAAAAGCCTATGTGGATTGACATTGTTGTGTGTAGAAGGTCTACCTACGTGGATCATGGAGTCGCTAGGAATGATATCGCTGTGCATAGAGCAAGCTAGTGTGAAGTAGTGCCGAGACTTGTGTCTTGGAGCTACGTAGATCATTGTTTATTGCTGCCACCATTTTTATTAAATATCATTCTATACAAGAGAATGCTTCCACACTTTTAATTTTTGGTTTGAGAACGCTGTAAAGCAATGTGGCATTGTATTGAAGGCTTTGGATGTGAGATTTGAAGGGTCAATGCACTTTGCGCAAGGAAGATTTCTGATATTTTATGAATCAACTTCCAATTGGCCATCTAGAACAAAATTTGCGATATGAAGGGAAATTGTTCCAGAAAATTGGAGAGAGGAAGCAATTGAGTCTTGAACCATGGGTGGCAGCAATCATGGAGAAATGGAGAAAGAAGTGGTGCAAATTATGAAGAAAGCAAAGTTTATTAAGGAAGATTGGAGACATCTTAAAGGTATAAAGCTTATTTTTGAAAAGTGCTTTATGAAGATGGTTAAATGAAGTGATGATGTCATGTTTATTTTTAATGATATCATGGAAGGGAATTTAGAAAAAGAAGAAGAAGCAATTAAAATTGTGATGTACGTGGAGGTAAGAAAGTTAGGATTTCTTCATTACTTTTAAAAGTAGATTCAAAAGTCAAATGAGTGGAGTTCTTATTATAAAAGTGTGTCTGTATTAAATTTGCATATGTAATTGAGAGTTTATAGACATCAAATGAAAGCATAGTGCATCAAACCCTACAGTTAAATAACAAGATTATTGCTATTGTAGAAAAGTGAGTCATGTCAAAAGTCAAAATCTTTAAGGTGGAAGTCATAAGATGGGTGATGTAAGAGCTCATGTCAAAGCCAAAATCAATTGTTAAGTGTGATCAAGTTATTTTTAAAGAATTTATCATAATTTTTTTTGTGCAAGAGTCAAAGTTGAGTCAAAGTCGAAATTAAAGTTGTAATGAAGGTCACAGTTTAATAGGAATTTCAAGTCAAAGTGAAGTTTAGGGTGCATTATTGGTGTTACCCGACACCCTAGCAAATTATGTCATGTCACAAGTAAAGTCAATTTGAAAATCTAGAGTCAAAGTTAAGTCTAAGGTAAAGTCATGTCAAATCATGTCATTAGTGCATCAATTATGTTTGCCAATCTAGTGTTGTTGGTGTTTTGTTGGATGGAGACATCCCTCCTATAAGAAACAATTTATGTAAGTACAATGGAATATTTAGATGACAAAAGCAAATGTAGAAGAGAGAAGAAGATTCAAACTCCATGACGAAAAGATGATAGAGAAAGCACAAGCAACATGAGCAAAGAAGATGCAAGAAGAAGAAGATGGCTCCATGAATGAAGTAGACAAGTGAAGAATGATAAAGAAGTAGATGCCATGACAAAAGTCGACTGTGATAAAAATGATGTAATGAAAGAAAGATGAAATAAAAAGAAGGAAAGATGAAGAAGAAAGAATGAAGCAGTAGAAGAGAAACAGTAAAAAAGCAAGATGAGAGAAGCCAAAGGAAAAGGAAGTTGAAGATATAGGAAAGGAGGACATGAAGCAAGGTAAATATAATAGTACCCTGTGTTCATAATTGAGATGCAAGCACAATAAATCTTTGGAAAAAACATCCATAAAAAGTTTAATGGTCACCAATGTATTTGAGGTGGAAAGGAAATGTTTATATAAGGGCTAGATTAGCCTAAATGGAAATTTAAATTGAATGTACTTGAGTCAATGTGATGTATGCCTGATAAGGAAAGTATACCCCCATTTGAAAAGTAAGTGGTGCTCAATGATCACTTGCCATGAAAGAGGAAGTGGTGCTCAATAACCACTTGCCGTGAAAGAGGAAGGCTTGTGGTTATTTGAAACCACTTGATGTAATTTCTGTTTGGGGTAAGCTAAAACCACCTAAGGTTTGTATGGTTAAGGGTACTCTAGGAAAGCTCAAAGTATGGTTACAGGTAAGCCAAAGAAAACCCAGGTTGGTGAATGATGATGATATATGGGAGTTAAAGGTACAAGTGTACATATATGTTGCTGAACCATATACGAGAAAAGGTTTCCTATAGAATCAATGGATACAGTCACGGGTGACCCATGTATTTTGGTGGATGGTAACTTCTTTATGTGGACTTCAACAAACACATTATTTATGTTTTATAGGTACAAGGTGAAAGTTAAAGATAAATCAAGATGAAAGCAAAAGACCAAAGAGGAAGAGTGCAAGAGATTGAAGATAAAGAGGGGACTAGTTCAAAGGACAATTGATGATAGAGAAATCGTCATTATTCGTTTAGGGGGAGTTTGAAGGAATAACTAAATTAATGTCTAAATTAATTTAGTTGTGAATCATAATTAATGTCTAAATTAATTTATTTGTGAATCATAATTAGTGTCTAAATTAATTTATTTGTGAATCATAATTATTGTCAAAATTATGCGATGAAAATGTAATAATGTAGTAGACCAACCATACAAGTCTACGAAAGTAGGAGAAATGAGTGATGTTAGGGATGAAGATTGTGTAAGAGATTTATGGAGATGTTCATGGAGATATTGTGGAGGAAGTTAAGGAAATGGTTTGAGCTAAAAATCTAATTTTGACATAATTGTTATGGTCATCTCTCATTATACATATTGATCATTCGTACAATATAAACACATATGGGAATTATTTTATAATATAATTTCCCCTTTGGGGGTTTCTTCTCTAAATTCTCTATGTACCTTGTTTCCTAATTAGCTATTATAGCCATTAGAGCGGATAGACAGTACCAAAGGCTTCTATATAGCTCGGAATCAACGCCTAATGAATATGCGCTCTCTCTATTTCACGTGCTTGAAGCTTGATCAATCATTTTCTAGGTGGTGGCTACTTTCATAAAACTGGTTGTGTGAAGGTTTTAGAGATTGATTCTCTACAAGTGATTGATGGGTCGACCTTCAATGCATTTCCTCAAACTTGTTGAAGAATACCAAGGAGGTGTTTCCTAGTGCATTTGCCTTTTTGCCTACGAAAATACTTTATAACACCTTTTTAGCAAGTGACCTTATGAGTTATATTAAAGTCATGTTATAAAGTCACTTTATATGGTACTTTATTCACTAGGTAGGTATTTCTAATATTAAAGTCACTTTATAATTTTAAGTTGACTTTATGTGGAGAAAAAGTACTAGGTACAGAAACAACTTAATGTGACAAGGGCGTTCATTTGAGGGGGACCACATGAAAAAGGGGGTCAAGTGAGTGAATGATCTCCACCATTGATCTAGAGGGCTGAGATCTAATCCCAACCCTTGATCAAAAGGGTTAGAGTTCTATCTATTGAAGGCTGAAGCTAAAAGGGGAGGAAAAAGGCTGAGAGCTCATCTATTCTTCTTGAGCATTTCAGAGAAGAGAGCAAGGAGCAAGAGGAGGAGGCTGAGACAACCATAGATGAGAGGAGACATCTACAACAAATAAACCTGGGAATAGCTTCTAAGCCTGGGAATAGCATGCTGTTTGAGCAGAGGGACTATACACAGTTTGACAAGAACAACTGAGGTATTTCAACGCTAAAATTTGAGCAGAAGCAGGCCCTAGTTACAAGGTCTGACAAATGCACTGAAAACAAGACTGTTGGACACCTAATCCTCTATGGGTTAGTGTGGAAGCGGAATAGACTAAGGAAGTCCAAGAGACCTTGGAATGTGGAACCCAATGGTCAAACCATGTACTATAAATGTATGTCTTTTGTTAATAAAAAATGTACTCATGATTTATCTTTCATATTCTGTTGCTGCCCATGTGTGTGTTTAACATGGTATCAAAGTTGGTACATTCATAACCCGCTCAATCTTGTGTGAGCCACTTTTTGTTGTGGCCTATGTAAATCTGTGCTTATTTGTTTCAATGAAGTTTATAGGTTTGTGTCTTTTTGAGCATTTTTCAGGACAGAGTTAATGTTTCTTAGCCCTGACATTCCTTTGTCACCTGCATACCTACATTAAGAACGCAGAGAAAATATTACCAACTCTAGTGCGTTCTATCGATCTACATACTACTCTGACCGCAATAGCCGTTACTCTGCCAAACCTAACTTTCGCTCAGAGCTATTTGTTGCATTCTCAACTTGCCTTCTAAAAACACCATTTTAGTCTGCCCGTGACATTTAAAAAAAAAGAAAAAAAGAAAAAAGAAAGAGCAAAAACGCTCCTTGCTCAGACCTACCATCTCTGCCCTAGCAAGAACACACCTTTGACTTGTCATTGAATGTCACAATATGTGTAACGCCACACTCTCACACTCTTAGTATTTCATTTGATTTCTACGCACTGTTACTCAAGTCTTGTGTGTATGCTGATATTTGAATAGAGTTATTGCCAAGTTGAATAGAGCTATATTAATTGCACTGGTTGTGAAAGTCGAATAGTCACAGTCGAATCTCCCACTTTCTTTGTTGTATTACGTGTTGAATCATTTATGTGATGTCGCTTGGTGTGCTTGGTGTGGTGTGCTGCTCTACAAGCTCAAACCCCTGCCAGTTTTTGATGGGGTTATCTCTGCCATGCCTCAGTTAACCAATATTTGCAATTGGTGACAGACTTGCAAAAGGCGTTTGATTGTTCATAATTGTTCAGAGGGAATCGCAAGAAATACTCTCTCAATGTCAATTAAAGCTTTATCTTGAAGGTGTTGTCGTGAGATATGCAAGGTTTAGTGGATAGAACCAAAGATTCCAAGCTATTCTATACCATGCTATTGGTTTGGTCTCCCAATTGTATAACGCTGTAAATCTTCTCCATTCAGGTATCTGTGGTGCTGGCTGTGGTGGTCTCCCAATTATACACGATTGAATACACCCTCACACCATTAAATCTTCTCCATTCTGGTATCTATACCACACTGTTTGTGGTGCTAGCTATGGTAAATCTGCTCCAGTCTATCCGTGGTTGAATACACCATACAACGCTGTCTCACTGTCTCAGTCTCCACGCAAACGCTGCTCTAGGCACGCATTAATATTGCTCCAAGGCACGCATTACCGTAATGATGTCTTCAACGCCGTACAAACTGTCTTCCCTTAATTTCCAACTTCCAGCTTTGGAGTTTAGTAGTAGGTCAGTCTGATTAGAGGACTTGACTTTTAACCTTGATAGCGTTCATTGAAGCCCCGAAAAGTCACTTGACTGAGAAGCCCGTTGAAAGGATTTCAGTAGCATTTGCTATTGGCGATGTAGTTGGACTAGAGTCGTCAATCAAATTCAGGGACTTGTTGCTCGCAGCTCTCCTTGTTTTGTTATGAAATATGTCTGAGTATTTTGTTTATATGGTATAAGGGAGGCAACTAAGATCATATTCATGCGACTAGTGTGTGAAAATTGTGCCACATGATTCTTACATTTGAATTGTGCATTTGAACTGCATATGCGGTGTTTAATGGTGGAATGGAAATGGTTGTTCCATTGCGATTTTTGCGTGGATTGTGCTCTGCTCTACCTGAAGGTTGACTAGAAGGGAGGCCTTGCATTTGGTTGCCTCCTCGTTGCTGGTTACTTGAATATAAAGAAGCTTAGAGACCTGAAGTGCCTTAGATGATATGTGCAAGTGCTTCTGAGAAAGGATATTTCTGCAAGCTAGAGATCCGCACAAACCAAGATTGATCGCATACATGTAAAATCCTGATTAGATTGATGCATGAATGTCATCACTGTTTGATATGTGGAATGCTTGAATTTAAATGCCCATCATCCACTAAAGCGTCAGAGTTTGTATGTCGAAAGCGCTGTAGACTCGAAGCCTTGTAACTTATAATTGAGATATTGCGATACAACGACGACATCAGCATCGACATTAGAACACAGAGGGCCTGTTTCTCAAACTGAAGGCCTGCCTGCAAGTGGACCTATAAGGTATCTGCACTCTGGTCCTATCTATAAGAAATATCCAAATACAAGGGCACAGTTTGGTTCCAAATGTAAGAAGCTAATTCATGCACCGCCGTCTACTCTTTGAGGTTTTGCTTTTGCTTTACATTATGCCAATGTGATTATCCTTATTGAGAAGCTAGTTTCTCAATAATTTATATGTGAGTTGAGATCGAGAGCCTCTCGTAGGTTGTGCTAAAACCAAAATACTTTGGTAATAATAGCATCCACACTCTGTTAATATTTGAGGTCGAAAGCAAAAACAATATATTTTGAGGTCAAAATAAAGAGCGACTACCAGGCACTAACATATTTTTTGCATGGGCTCACAAAGGGAGACAACTTGAGGACCAAGATAGTAACCTTCGTTCTAGTTTTGTTTTTTCCTCAATTTTTATTATTTAAATATTTGAAAGTGCCTGGAATGGAATGAACTACATCGGTTCTTTAAAAAAAAAAAAGCTCTCCTTGAATTGGTAGTTATAGTCATCAATGGCTTGATTTTGAGTGATTTATTAATTAGTTGAGATATTAAGTGAAATAATGTGGGTGCTGAAAACTTTTAACTTATAGTGGAGTATCGAGTTGTAGATGTACAATTATTTCACCTCCTTCTTGTGATTGGGTGTTGCTTCTTCTTCATTGATCAGTAGCTATAATCAGTTTTTTAAACTGTAATTTTGATATTGGAGAAAATGACTCAAATTGGTGAAGCATTAGAGTTTTTGAAAACTCTTATACAATCTACTATTGATGACACATTCCAAATCAACAAAGTCTTTCTCTTAGAAATCCAGACATGTCTACAATATGCAAAAGAACAGATTGAATTTTTGTAGCTTGAATCTCAACTACAGCAGGAAGAATTACAACAGTGGAATCATCATTCTGAACTTGTTTCTGTTCAGAAGATTGAAACAAACTCCCATAAATAGCAAGACAATAATGTTACAGTTCATTCAGATTTAGTACCCAATAAAGCAACTAGGTTACATGCAGATGCAGAAGTTCAACTTGCACTTCCCAAGCCCATCATCAGACCTTGGGAAGAGCTTGTCCACAACAAGCATAGAACAGGTCTTGGATATGATAAGGAGATGTCTTTTCATATTCCAGACTACTCAAAGCCCATTCAGTTTTAGAGCGCTGCTTCATGACAGTTCACTTCCAGCTGTTCCAGACTCTGTCCCTCTTCCACAACAATAGATTGTGAAATTCCAACACTGTGACCGAGTTGGCCATTCGAAAGATCACTGTTTTGATCTTCATCCATGTAAGCACTGTCATAAGACCATCCATTCTTCACACAGATGCTCCAGAAACAAACGTCCTCCAAGAACAAAGACTCATCTTGGATGGATCACTTCTTGGCAATGGGCATCAACAACCAAGAAGATATTTCAGTCACATGTCAGAACTTGTTCAAGAGTATTGAACAAACTTGTAGTTGAGTTTTCTCCATCATCTCACCTTGTATCTGACAGGGGGGAAATGATGGTCATCTACAAGATCCAAAGCCACATCAAGCGAGCCTGAGCCACAACCTGCCATACCAGATTCAGAGTTGTAGCCAGAGACAAAGATGCCCCTGAGCATGTCTTCAGTTGGTAATCTAGGACACTTCCTCTAGCAGAAGACTTCAGCTTCTTGCCAGTTTCGGAAGAATTCCAGGAATAAAATTGGGGACGCTTCCTCTAGCAGAAGACTTAAGCTTCTTGCCAGTTTTGGAAGAGTTCCAGGAATTGCATTAAGCATTCCAGATTCAAGTGTTGACTCAAAATAAAAATGAAATAAAAATCAGGCCCGAAATTCTAGGAGGTCAGTGCTGAGCATAAGCACAAGATTCGAGGTGGTTGCAGATGTTTCCAGCACCCATATCAAGGGAAACATTTATCAGTCAGAGACCTGAATTCCTTGGAGTGAATTCTTTGAGTGAGAGGCTCAAAATTCGAGTTCTGACAGGTTAGTCAGTGGCACGAATTTTTAGATTTGGGAAGCTGAAGCAGTGGCATGAATATCTATCAAGACTGGCACAAATATCAAGGGAGAGATAAGTACTCTTGTGTGATGTTTTAATGCTGTAATTAAATTCCTGATATAAGCTAATAAAATTTTCCTTAGTACTGGTTTTCGCCTTGTGGGGTTTTCTAGGGTCAAGTTTGACCAAAAATAAGTGTATAAAAATTTGTGAATGCTTGTCTCTTTATTTTCTATCAGCTGAAAAGTGCAAAAGAAGTAGAGGTCGCTTACTAGTGTTTCAATCTAATTTGCATTAAAAGTTTACGTATCAGCTAACATGTGGTGCTGTGGGCATTAAACCAAATGAAAAATCATTGAAACCGGGTTGGGGCTACAGACCTTGGAATTTCTACAAAACTAACCCCCAAACTACAACAATGATGGAAAGTATATTTGCACTTAGAGATGTGGACAAGCATGCAGACTAGAGGCAAGAGAGAGGTCTCTCGAGGGTTCTAGATCATTGAGTAGAGGGGGGAGGGTTGTGTAGAGGGAGCTTGCACCAAGAAGATGAATGATTGCTGGAGAAATGGTTGGAGAAACCCTCAGATGCCACAAAATGGATGTGTAGACAAGGAGATCCACTGAATGAATGTCAGATCAGAGTAGGGCACAAATCTGTCAGTCTTTGGGAGTGTTCAACTTTGATACCATTGTTGGAATGTAGACTTAGAATAAAGATAAGTGCTCATTTCTTTTTCATTAATAAGATACACATATAAATAAAATGTTCTAACCATTGGATTCATATTCTAAGGTCCTTTACACTCCTTTTGATGGTTCATATTACACACCATAACCCTTATGGATTAGGTGTCTAACAACATAGCTTGCCATTCTTTTGTATTTTGATATTTGGCTCATGCTTTCTTATACTTGCATCAACCTCGGGCATGTCCAACCCCTCTTCATAGGACAAGGCTAATAGGGGCATAGTACGAGCGATTGAAAACAACCAATCCAAATATGGGATAACGAAATTAGGAGAATGATGACGAGTGTTAAGTATGAATAACATGGAACACTACCATAATTAGAGTTTCCTATTTGTGCCACTCCTAGACAATGAAAGAAAGGTTCTAAGGAAGGTCACATTGAACTAGAGGCATATGATAACCTTCAAGATGAAATAAGGGAACAAGTGCGCAAACCAATAGCCTATAATCCAATTTCAACTTGTGATACATACTAGAGTGCCTTAAACATTAGATGAAAGCACTTGAATGCAAGGATGGTTAAGGTACCTCATAATAGATGACCGACCTTCATCATATGAGTAGGGTAGACCAATGAATGTATTGACTGAAAAATGGGTGAGAGGCATTTGAGGCTGGCTATCTGTGTATCATGGTAGAGTGTAGTGATCTAGGGTAATTTTTCCCTAGGTTGACTAGGGTTTTTCAGTAAAATTGTCTCTTACTGCTTCAAAGATTAATCATTACTGCATAGATGCAATTCCAACAATCAATACGTCAACCATACAAGACTACAAATTAATCATTAATGATGTAACAACTTTCAACTATTTAGTAAAACATAACAAGTAACAACGCAGTGGCAATTAAATTCCAGCGCAAAAACTGAGTAAATGATCACGATTGTTAACAATAGAACAATCCTTATCCTATTCCAGAATTCAACAATGTGACCCACTATTCCAATAGCCAATGCAATATACGTAATTCCAAATAGAGCACAATCAAAGATCTATTTTATATGTAGACTAGTGAAATATCACACCAATTTAGATGTCCTCGTTGACTTAGGCCCGCGTTTCTACTATGCTTGGGTTGGGTACCAATTGGAATCCTCGCACTGCCCTTACAGAACTTGCACTTATTGCAGACATGCGTAATGACGTTAGAACTTTGATTGCTTCGATGATCTTGGGTTTAATGCAGGTTAGAACACTCACACTCTATTCCAAGTCACGGATTTGGGAATTATCCAACCACTTCGTCAACTTAGTCGCTATAGTGTCGTTCATGCTTTTAGATGCCATCAATTGGAATGAATAAATGAAATTAATTTTAATGTCCATGAGACTAGATATAGTCTATTCACATAAGACTAGAATAATAAGACTAGAATGAAATTCGAAGACTTTTCACGTAACTTTGGTCTATACATTATTGGAAGACTTTCAACGTTCTTTACAGAATAGTCTCGAGATTTGATATAGAGCTCGCAAAACTTAGAATACATAATCTACCTGAAGAGATCCGCAAATGGCCACAAAAAGCCCTCGTTTGCCCCTTTCTGGACTTTGGGATACTCGAACCTTTATCAAAGGTTTCAATCGTCCAGCACAAGGGCTTCGCTTGCCTTCTAGTGGAAACTTTGAGCCAGGACAAACTTTACGGTAGTTTAGATAGGGCATCAAGACCAAAACTCTCTTCTTTTAGCTGATCTTTTGTAAGAGATCAAGGAACTTGTATGCCTTCCAGGTGATATACCTTCGATGCCAAGATAATATCTCAGTGCCAAGACAAGAATCTGTAGCCTAGATGATATGCCTTTCAAATGGTTATAAAGAATCGATACCAACAGAGCACTCGTTGCCTCCAAAAAGTATCCTGTATCACAACCAAGACCAATACCAACAAAACTCGCTGTCCAGATAGAATCTTGTGCCCAAATAGGGAGAGAAAGATGTCAACTAGGGTGATAAGATAATAAGATAAGATAGTTATATTTATGTCCAACTAATGACCACAAAGTAGGTCAAAGGGAATGTTGAGTACAATGATGTCTATACAAAGCGAGAGAACCAAACGTCTCCTATAAAAGATACAATGCATGAAGTAAATCAACATCTGGCCCTAGAGGAGAAGATCCAGGAGCTAATAGGTCTGAGGATCAGACCCATCTCTCCTAACATCCAAGGCTGAATGAATAACACTGAAGAAACTCAACAAAGTATGTTGGATCGATGAAGAGTCAATGGCAAGTGTGGATTGTCCAGTAAATTGTTTCCTGGGGGGTTCACGTGCTGTTGAATGCCAGAGGACCTAGTCCATCTCCCAGGGACGGATCTGAGACAGATCTGCTGCTGAGATCTTGTGTGACAGGGTGAGGTCCCACAAATCCTCACTGATTTGGAGTCTGGATATGCACTGGTATCAATCGATCTCTTGGTACCTCTGTTTGAAGATAGTATCCTGAAAAATGTCGCGATCCTCTGTGTGGGGTCTGGTCGAATGGGAGGTTGAAGGATATGCGCTCGGAACTTGAGGGCCTCCTGCATATATAGGGCCAAACATCTCTGGTCGGGATACTTGAAAAAGTTGGCGAGGGTTCAAGAATCTCTAAACAAGCAATGAAACCTTCCTTTGATCTCGTAGTAGACAGGGCATCCAAGAATGAAGTGCACCTCTTTCTCCACTTCCTGTAAATGAAATACTTGGTAGAGTCTGTCTTATCTATCCACTTGGTGGTTCGTCTCTACCCGAAGTCTATGAGAACCTACTCTGAACTGGCCTAGAGGAATGCGAAGAGCATGCATCCAGTGGTGAAATGTATACTGGGGTCGAGCAATGAGCTTGTCTCTCAACTCCAAGAAGTGCTTAGCGTAGAAGGCCATATTTGGGTGCAACCCTCTCGGAGGATTGACCTAGGTGACCTGGACAAACTGCTTGTAGATGTCCTCCCCGATGATCTTGTTTAGCTCCTGTCTAGTAGGTAAAAGGTGACTAGGAGCATCTAAGGAATATTGGAAAGGAGGGAGACGATCCCACTGAATTCCCACTGACTCTAAGAGATTTGAAACCCCTGTAAACCAACATTTGACTCGGCCTGAGGGAGTAGAACGGGCAATAGTCTCAGAAGAGCAATATGCCATGTAAGGATAACAATCCCTACTCTTTATCGAGTCTGCAAAGCCCTGGACACGATGCAAGAATGAAACCAATCTGAAGACTGTCGCAAGATGAAAGGGTTGAGCTCCAAACTCTGCAAGGATGATGTACGGTATTGCTAGTTTGCACTTAATGATGTGATGAAGAAGAAGAATCTGGACTCTCTCAGCTAAAGCCCAATCCGACTCAAGTAAAGACGGTCCCCAAATCTTTGAGCCATATAGAATAGTGGGACGGATTAAGGTGTCCATGAGGCTCATCTTGGACTAGATGTTGTGGAAATGATGTTGAAAGCACTCTTTCGAGAATGGCTAAGGATCCATATCCTTTGTTGATCTGAGGCTGAAGCACTGGTCACAAATTGAAGCGGGGACCTGAGAATTGCACCCCCAAGTAAGTATATGTGTCGGTGATCTCAATCTCCTCCCCTTTGAATAGAAAGTGAAAGACAAGAAGAAAAGGCGTCTTAAAACCCTCACAGCCTCAAGCTCAAGAAAAACAAAGACAAATTGATCCACACTAATGATCCAAAATGAATTCATCCCTCATATTTATAGATTTCCTAGAGGGGCCTCTTCTTCTAAAATGATTGAGTAAACTTTACTCCAAGCCCCAATTTTGGGTTTCTTTGCCTAGTTGTCCGAAAACTTGCCCAATAGTGGGAATTTTGGGGTTTTTCCCCTTTATGGAGGACTATAGCCTACATGGATTGATAGGCTATTTCATCCCGTATGCAATTAATTTCTTGGGACCAGTACATAGAGGTTGCTGGCTAGCAAGCTGCATCATAGGATAAAAATGTCTCCTAGGGTCACCCATGTAAGTGGATGGGTAATAGGTACTTCATATGGCAATGTTAGTGGTTAATGGTTAAGTATCATAAAATAAATGTATGTATTGCCCTAAAAAATGATATGCTTGTATCCAATTCTTAAGCCTTCTCTGGTCACTCATATCAATGCTGCCAATTCCACTTGATCATTGGTTTTTTGAACTAGTTATTGGAAGATGGTGTAGATCATATTACCTTCATGTTCTGTAAGTATAATGTTGATTTGTGGTAGCATCAGATGTGCTCTAGCCATGAAAATTGGTGGAGAGGCTAAGGCACATAAGATCTCCACGACCCAGAAATCGTTTGGGGAAATTCCACGCGGATGGTGAGATATTAAAATAATTAATATTTTTAATGGGATTCCTAAGTCTAAACCTAGGAAAATTAAAATATTAATGCATATTAATATAATATGGGTGAGAAAGTTCTAAATAACGAGGATCAAGCCAAATCTAATCTTAGCTGTTGATTAGGGACTTAATCTCGGTTGTTGAATTGTCCATAGGAAAAGTATAAGAGGAGGCTTGAGGGTCAGTTGGAGATACACCAAGTTGATCAAGAATTCGATTTTCTAGGGCAGGGTTTGCTGAGAAATTGAGTTAGTGATCTGTTGCAGCGAGGGGCAGTTTGACAAAAGGTCGAGAATACATATCAGAGAGGCAAAGAAAGTGCCAGAGAAACAATGCAGAGCCTTGGAACTCTGACGTAGATGTAACTAGGACTGACGCAGAAGTTGAGTGGGCCAGTGCGGAAGGCGTAGAGGGCCAAGAGGCTGATGCAGAAGGCCAAGAGGTTGACGCAAAGGCAGTAGAGGCTGTGCAGAGGCTAGCAAAGTTGACGTTGGGCTGAAGAGGTAGTGCTGAGGGAATTTCGTGGGGCAGACTGGGAGTTGAGAGGCAGACGCAAAGTAGAAAAGGGTGACGTAGTTCCAGAGAGAAGCTTGGATTAGCTTTTGCTTTCCAGCTAAGGAACTGCTGAAGTTGCTATGGGATCAATCATCCGGTTGCTGATAAGCCAGAATAACTGTCTCCGAGGAGAGGTACTTCTGCCAAGGAAATTCTTTGAAGGGTGAGCCATTTCTGGTACCCTAGTTGTATTCAGAAACTCCATAATAATAAAACCCTCATATCTGCTGCACTGGCTTTCCCGCATTGGGTTTTTTTGAAGACTTTTGTCCAAAAATAACGGTGTCCCTTGTTTGATTGTCTCAGTTATTTCAATTGCTGATCTCTATATGTGTTAACGCTGCATTTGTGTTTATTTCGGTATTTATATTTATAAATAACTTGTTAATGGAAAGAACAAGTAGGAGATAATAAACCAGATAATGCAGTAGGGATTTCTAATGTGTTAGACATAGAAATTTCAACATGGTATCAGAAGATTGCAGATCACAGGAGGATTGAAGGCACCAACAGTAATTTGAAATTTGCAGCTGTAGCAGCTGTCCCGAGAGATAGTGTCGTTACAGAGCTGAAGCAGTAAGAGAGGAAGTGATGCAGAGCCCGCGTCATCATTTCGAGCCAAGACGAGGGTCAGTGCAGAGGCAAAGAGGGGCAGATCAGACTTACGCAGTGCCCAATTATCTTTCTCAGCCATGAAGGATTGACGCTGTGGCCAGGAGGAGCAGATTCAGCCTTCGCCGGGATTGCGCAGAACCTAAAAGGCTTAGTTTCTTCAATTGCCGGGGCTTGGGGAGCTGTGGGCAGACTGTGATTTGCGGAGCTGGTGGGACGCTGTTTCTGTCAAAGCAGAACAATGTCTAAGGAGGCAGGACCAAGGTAGAGGGAGTCACTACCTCGAAGAATTTCTAGCCAAGGAATCCAGATCCGAGTTGCAGTTGCAAGGAGGATTGGAGAGGAGCAGTTCGACAGTTGGCCAGAGGATTTCCAGAAGGGAAATCAGGACTTAGAGGGAGATTTCCAAGAGGGAAGTCGAGACTTAGAGGGAGTCCAGAAGAGGAGCTGAAATGTTAGTGAACGGACTAAGGGATCAGGACAGGTTGGACGGGGCTTCCAACTTTGTCATCTAGAAGGCCAGGATCCTGGCAGTCTTGGATCGACATTGCATCAAGGCCTTTGCCTTGAAAACTGTGGCTATCCTAGTTGACTCAGCTGAGAACGAGAAGTATGAGGATGCAATGGCAAAGGCAAAGTGCATGATCTTAGACAGGGTCAAGGATCATGTCATACCACATATTGCTGAGAAGAACACAACAAAGGAGATGTGGGACACCTTGACCTCCTTATATCGGGGCTCTTTCGTGCAACAGAAGAGATGCTATTGGAGAATCAACTGGGTCATATCAGATGCAGAAGGGAGAGCAGAGAGATCCATTCCTTCTCAGGCTACACGAGATTTGCGACTAGCTTACTTCCATGGGGTCTACACCGGATCCAAAATTCATGGTGAGGACTGCCCTGAATGTAGTCTCCGAGGAATGGGAGACATTTGTCCAAAATATTTTGGGTAGGGCTACTCTTCCAAGTTGGGAGGAGATGTGGGCAGCTCTTTGCCAGGAAGAGATCAGGAGGATGACCAAGGCGGGGCGTAGTGGCAAGGGAGGTCGAATCAAGAAATAGGAGGAGGATGCGGCTCTAGCATCTGCGGGACAACAATGGAAGAGGAAGAAGGACATCTCCAAGGTTAAGTGCTTCCATTGTGGGGAGCTGGGACATTATGCATCCCAGTGTCCCAGGAAGAAAAACAAGGGAGAGGCTTCCGATTCAAAGGCAGCTCCAACTAAGGCGGAGAAAGAGGTCGAGACTGATGACGATTGTGCCATGAGTGCTCATGCATCTCTAGAGAAGAGGTGGGGTGGCATCGACTTGTAGTCAAGAGGACTACATACTAGGGCCAAGATCATTGAGGTGCCCAAACTCTTGGATCACATCTGGCTACGAGAGCCCTTAACGACAGTAGCATGATGACAGATGTCAGGTGGAGCAAAGTGTGATGGTGCAACAAGGTAAGGCTAGAGTGCAGAAGTCTATAGCAGCGCAACAGAGGTTGCAGTTGTGTGAGAGGCACAAAGGTGTTTGTAGCAGCGCAGTGGCAGTGGAGGGAGCACGGGTTAGCGACAAAGGCAGTTTCAACATCACGAGGCTTCCAGACTGACTGGGATGTCAGTATTTAGGAAAGTCAGTTACCTACTTCTTAGTAACTGAGTTGCAGTGCAACAGTTAGCAACTTAGTAGTGCTAGGGGCAACATGGGCAGCGTATTGAGAGGGAGCTGCAATACAGATGAAGTAGTGGCAGTGGTAGTGTCATGGGCAGCAGTACAGGGAGCAACAGTGCAAAGGATGTGAGGCAGCAGGCCAAGCATCAGCACAGGTACCAGTGCGAAGGATCAATGTGATGTCTCAATGATGGAGCATTACTAGAGCACATTCCTCGCTAAGAGGGAGTGTTGATTTGTAGTAGCATCATATGTGCTCTAGCCATGAAAATTGGTGGAGAAGCTAAGGCACACAAGATCTCCAAGACCCATAAATCATTTGGGGAAATTCCAACTAGATGGAGAGATATTAAAATAATTAATATTTTTAATGGGGTTCCTAAGTCTAAACTTAGGAAAATTAAAATATTAATGTGTATTAATATAATATGGGTGAGAAAGCTCTAAATAATTAGGATCAAGCCAAATCTAATCTAAGCTGTTGATTAGGGACTTAATCTTGGCCGTTGAATCATCATCAAGAAAAGTATAAGATGAGGCTTGAGGGTCAGTTGGAGATACATCAAGTTGATCATGAATTTGATTTTCTGGGGCAGGGGTTGCTAAGAAATCGAGTTAGTGATCTGTTGTAGTGAGAGGTAGTTCGGCAGAAGGCTGAGAATACATATCAGAGAGGCAAAGAAAGTGCGGAGAAACAACACAGAGCCTTGGAAGGCTTATGCAAAGGCAGCCAGGACTGATGTAGAGGCTGAGTGGGCCAACGCAGAGACGCCGAGTGTTAAATTGGCAACTAGGGCCAAACTCCATGTGGGTCAGATTATTTATGGCAGTTGATATTTTTATTGGATCCCTCTCGTCGAGAGGTGTAGGATTGATCCAAAGATCATCCGATTCCTGATAAGTATTTATGGAGATATGAATTTATTTTGTTTATGTAATTATTATCAAGCCGACCAGCTCTTATGTAGGCTCTAGAAGCCCAAACTTCATGTCTATTCAATCGTCCGCTTTTAGTATAAATAAGAGAGGATTTGGAGTCATTAGCACAACACATTCTTCAAGTGATCTCCTCCTCTCCACGTCTTGGGTTATTGGTGAAGGAGAGACACTAAGAAGATTACGCTAGCTTGGATGATGCCCTAGCTGCTGTACGTTGTTGAAGGAGATCTGGCCGCAGTAAAGGAGGCCTCATATGCATCTAAAGGGAAGGCCCTATCCGCAACAAAGGAAGGCTTGGATAAGGCTAGATCCGTAGACATTGAGGAGACCCTATACATAGTTCAGATGATGCCCTAATTTACACGCTGGAAATGGAGACACTCAACCACAGATTAAGGAAATAGTAACACGCTGTTCATGGAGTCATTCACACGCAGATTATGGAAACATGTAATACGCTGTTCATGGAGTAATATGTTGTTCATGGAAATGAGCCGCAGTGATGAAGAGGTGCCGTAGTACAACGCATGGTAATCTACACGATGTTCATGATCGGATTCAACGCAGTCAATACTCCTTCAATGCGGTATCTACACGTTGTTTAGGACGCAGGCAAAGATGCGTGGACACACACACACACACACACACACACACACACACACACATATATACGTTGTCTAGAAACACGCAATTTGGGAATGAAGGAATATGGATATACAAAGTCATGAAGGAAGTGAAACCCTACACTGTTCGTGGAAACATATAAACTGGAATACGCACTGTAATACATGCAGGTAGATACGTAGCAACTTCATGAATGTATGTGGATACACAACAAAAGCAACTCCATGAATATATATACGCACAACCCAGATGGATATGCAGCAACTCAATGCATATATATACACTTCAATATGGAATGCTGATATATACAAGTCATATTCATTATGGGACACTGTCATATTGATGATGTATGGAATGCAAATGTATACAAGTTAAGGCAACACATAAATGAACATAGTCAAGGCAGCAAGGTAAGGAACACGATGTATGAAACGCTGTCATATAGACAGTCAGCATATTAACGCAGTCAATGAGAAGCTGTGATGATTAGTGACAAAGTCATGATCTAGTTCTTATGAAATCATGATCTCGATGTAGAGATCACCTTTGGGATAATTTTAAGGGACTGTCATGGTGCAACAATGATGATAACAATAGTACTGAAGATATCAGTGATGAAGTACAACATAGGGCTGCATGATGATGGAAGATATTGCATCATGGTCAGCATGATGCAGATTATGGACAACATGATGTATGGGTAGCATGATGCAGATTATGGACAGCATGATGTATGGGCAACATGATGTATGAGATCATGAGTAGCATGACGATGCATGATGATGGTGCTACACGGTAAGGTGCAACGACTGGACGAGATGCAGCACGATGATAGGTGAAGGAGTCACCTTGGAGAATCAGTTGAAGCAGAATGTCTTCAACTGATCTCATCGTTATACGAAATGATCTATGCTAGATCTAGATAAGTCAAAATGTTGACTTCTGTTGTAAATGTACTCTCTCTCGCTTTCTCTGCTGAACTTTGAAGATAAAAGAAGATTTGATCAAAGGGTTTCCCCACACATTGTGGGGTTTGTCCTTGGCTCGCGCCATATCTTGTGTCCTCTTGCCTTGGCTTGTCTTCTGCGATTTATATTCATGTTCTACCTGCAGTTTACTTTATGCTGATGTGATTGCTAATATGGAAAAGACATTAAATAAATTGCTTTAGCATAGAACATACCAAAAATTAACATGGTATCAGAGCTGAGGTGAAGACAATGCCCAAGCAAGAGTGAAGGAGCAATCACCAAAGTCAGTTGGGACAAAGACAGAAGGATCAATGGGTTCCTCATAATTCACTTAGGATGAAGTCAAAGCAAAGCATATTATCAGAATGGCACAACAGAACTTCTGATGGCATACCTAAAGATCACTTCATTGGGAAGTTCGGATCTAAGGGTGGAAGGAAAGGTAGATGTCTTGGTTATGAGTTCAACCCTTATGTGAAGGAATGTTCGAATAACAGAGATGCAGGTCATCTAAGACACGACCGACTCTTCAAAGAAGCAAGGAACCCCAGGTGAGAAGAATCAAATATTGTTTCTGATAAAGAAGTGTTATCTTGTATTGGCCCTCTCTTTCAGATTCTTTGGGAATCTGGCATATTGATTATAGTGCTTCAAGGCACTTCATCAGATAGAAGGGTGCACTCTCTAATTTGGTAGAGATGGAAACAATCGTGGGATTACACTTGGAGCCGATGCCACCGATCCCGAAAAGGGAATGGAAGTCAAAGGTTTTATGGTGGCATTCGTCAATGGAAAGGTACGTGTTTGAAAATAGAATTTTCTAAAGATGCTTTTGAGTTCAGGGTTGTATCAAGTTGTAGGAAGTCCACTGGGGACCATGTCCATTGAGTTAGCACCGGAGGTCTGTGAGTCAGATGGTGACATAGATGCCTGAATTCAAAAAGAGAGTGAAGGTACATGTCTGAGATATACTGAAGGAAAATCTTACAAGGGGACCATTCCCTCTCATGTAGCAGATCCACAGGTTTGGAACAACCCGTGGAGTTTGAGATTCATGAACAGGAATCTCATGTAAACAGGTGGGAGAAAGCCCTCTATGGCTTGAAGCAAGACACCCCGAGCATAGTATGAGAGGATCAACAACTGTCTGATGAAGCTGAGATTCACTAGGAATGAAATCTATCCAAACCATTACTCGAAGGTTGTGGATGATAAACCTCTCGTACCGGCACCTATGTCTGACAGGTGCAGACCCTCTCATTTATAGGAG